>CANUEX010005320.1:0-24983 GCA_948099535.1 Jatropha multifida
ATGCTTGGGGAGAGCATGGTCCTGTTATGGTGATTTCACTGACTAACAACCACTTGTTGTGCATATGGTTGCAGTTGTTTGTGGGTGATATGATTGTCATTGTGTGAATGGAGAATGTCCATTTAGAATGCCTTAAGTATCTTTTGTGTGAATGTCTGGGTTTAGTATTATATGTTATTATTCACTGAGTTTTATACTCACCCCTTTCCCCCTTTATCCCTTATGTTGTTTCAGGAAATTATGAATCAGTTGAATGTAATTGGAGCATTAGTTTTTCTTTCCTTTGAGATTATTTAAAGGATTATGTAAATGTATAAGATAGAATTATTTATAATTCTTTGTAGTAATACAGTAGTAGAAAATCCGCAGTTATGTTAAGATTTATGATTGTACTAATAATGTTAAGTGCATGTAAGACTTTATGGGAATGATTGAGTTGAATAAAATAAGGCCCTGTGATAGTTTGAGTCATTAAAAATATAATGGGTCAACTTGTAGAATATTTTCATGTAATTATGGTGTTGAAATCAGAGATTAGGCTTACTATGGGCCTCGGGGGCCTTAAGCTTACCCAGGTCCTAGTGCCGGTCCGGTCCACGGTTTTGGGTCGTGACACATTTATACCTTTTCGTGAATAAACTGTTTTTTAAATATATGCTCATAATAGAGAAAAATAAATTATAGGTCTAAATGGATTTTTATACAAATAAGCAAATAATGTGATAAGCAATCATGTGTCTCTGGCATAGAATGTAACACTTACTATCTAGTTCTACAGGACCGGATAGGATAGGGGTGTTACACTACCAATTCCATAATGTTGAGTAAATTTGTACCACTATACTTTATTTCTCATTTAATACCTATGTTGTAACTACTCTAATTTAAATACCCGAATTAATTAAGTTAAATAATTAATTAAACACACTACTTAAATCAATTAATTGTTTTTAATCAATTACTCACTACTTAATTTAATTAAGTTCTTTTAATCAATTATACACACTACTTTAATTAATTAAACAATGGTTTGATTAGATTAACAAACACTTACACTTCCATCATTACAAAAATATATTCGGTCCCCCTCCTCAATCTAGGACATGTGCCTACAATTCAAGCACCATATCCACACTCATTATCCACAATCATATGCCAACATCATCATATGGTAATCATTAAACAAAACATCCATCACACAACAAACACAATTAGCACTCGGCCTCTCCAAGATTTCATGTATATATATATATATATATATATATATATATATATATATATAAAATCACACACGCTCAATATTCACATTTAAGCTTATTGATCACATCAATTTCACATAACCTAGTCAATTTTAAAAAAAAGTCCCAAATTGCCCTTTTAGACGCTAAAATAAAAACTCATGTAAAATTTTAAAATTAAACATATGTAGGTTACGTACTAACCTTTAATTGCACAATAAAATGTTCAATTGAATTCAATTAGCCCTTTCTTTGCCTTTATTGGAGTTGAAGGCTCATCTTGTTCTAAATCAAATTAAACGTAATCACTCTATTAAATTATGATTTAATCACTTAATCATATGATTAAATACTAATGTATGCTTATCAAAAAATAAATCTCATAAAAATCAAAATCACAATTTAATAGAAAAATATTACTTACTTGAATAGATTTCAAGTGTTTGATTTGGTATTTTGCTTAAGAAAAATTTTTATGGAGAAGGGAGAGGTCTGTGATTTTGAAAAAGAAAGAAGAAGAGGCTACTACCTTTTTTATTAACACTCTAAGTTTAAGACTTTTTTTTTTTTTTTGCTAACACCCAAAGTTGGTGTGTTAGCTTAAAGAAAATGGACCACATTTCTTTATAATTAGTGGCATGTATCAATAAGTATTAGTGGAACACTTAATTTATTTGTTTGTTTATTAATTTGTTAACACCCAAAGTTGGCGTGTAGCCATTTCAAATAATGGTTTCCATTTTTTTTTCATAAGAGACCATTCTTTTCTTTTTATTATTTATTTATTTAATAAGTTTTGGTACCACTCATTCAAAGTGGCGTTAACTTCAAGTGGTAAGGACCACTCTCTTATAACCCATGATGGCACACATTTTAGATTAAATGAACCACCTTTTTAATATTTTTATAATTACCTTTACTCATTATCTCTAATCATTCACTTAAGCTATGATGGCATATATAATAAGAGGCATAAAGGACCTCCGCCATCTGGGCATAGGCAAGGATAGAGACAAGGTCAAAGTTGCCACCTAGACAAATTTTCCAGACTACCTTAGTGGCTAGTGCAGGTGGAAATGGTAGAGGTGAATCACCAGCTTGTGTTTCTTGTGGCAAGAAACATCTAGGTGCTTGTTGGAGGACCACAGGTGCTTGTCTGAGATGCGAGTCCATAGAGCACATGATTTAGGACCGCCCGAAGACCATAGTTGGTACTGGTCAACAACCCGCTAGATCTGCTCCTATAGTTGCCTAGTTAGAGGTAGGGATATCCTTGGTACCAGCAGTTAGAGAGGACCTTTAGAGATGGTGGATAGAATAAAGTCTAAAGCTCTAGCTAGGGTTTATGCCATCAGATGCAAGGAGGACAAAGATGCACTAGATGTAATAGTGGGCACGTTCTCTATTCTTAGTACCCATTCTTGTGTTGATAGATCCAGTTTCTACCCATTCTTATTTATGTATGCATTTGGGGGATTTAGTTGGTTTGCATGTTGATGCCTTAAATTAGAAAATAGAGGTTACAAATCCCTTGGGGCATAATGTTATTGTGGATCGAGTATATAGAGACTGTCCAATTGTTGTTCATGGTTATGTCTTCCTAGGGGACTTGATTAAGTTACCATTTTGGGAATTCGATGTTATACTAGGGATGGACTGGCTATCCATTCAGGGAGTAATAGTAGATTGTAGACATAAGAGAATTACCTTGCAGACACCTTCACGAGAGGAAATTGTATTCGTGGGAGAAAGGTCAGATTTTCTCTCTAATGTTATCTCAACTACTGCTACCAACAAGATGATACAACGTGGGTGTCAAGCTTTCTTAGCTTATGTGCTTGAGCCTAAAAAGGAGTCTCCTAGCATGCAGGATGTACCAACTGTTCGAGATTTTTTTGATGTGTTTCCCGAGGATTTACCTGGGCTAGCTCCAAATAGAGAAGTTGGATTCAGTATTGAGGGGATTTTGAGTACTACCCTGATATCTATTGCTCCCTATCGGATGGTACTTGTAGAATTGAAAGAGCTAAAAGTATAGATTCAGGAGTTACTGGAGAAAGGATTTATCCACCCTAGCGTCTCTCCATGGGGTGCCCCAGTACTATTTGTTAAGAATAAGGATGGAACTATGCAACTTTGCATTGACTATAGACAACTGAACAAGGTAACAATAAAGAACAAATATCCCTTACCACGGATTGATGACCTGTTTGATCAATTAAGATGAGCTGCTGTCTTTTCAAAAATTGACTTGAGGTTTGGATATCATCAGTTGAGAGTTAAGGAGTCAGATGTGCCTAAAACTGCTCTTCAGACTCGATATGGACATTATGAATTCCTAGTGATGCCATTCAGGTTGACTAATGCTCCAGCTGTGTCCATGGATCTAATGAATAAGATTTTCCACCCTTTTCTTGATTGATTTATTGTGGTGTTCATTGACAATATACAAGTATATTCACAGACTAGAGCTGATCATGATCTCCATTTGAGAACAGTACTGTAGACTCTAAAGGAAAGACAACTATATGCTAAATTCAGTAAATGTGACTTTTGGTTAACAAAGATAGCTTTTATGGGTCATGTTATATCATCTAAGGGTATCAAAGTGCATTCGAAGAAGATTGAAGCAGTGCTTGACTGGAAGCCACCTAAAAATGTTTCTGAGATCAGGAGCTTTTTAGGCTTGATAGGGTATTACAAACGCTTTGTCAAGGGGTTTTCACTCATTGTTGCCCCTATGACAAGGTTACTTTGTAAAGACATCAAGTTTGTGTGGACAGAGAAATGTTAAACAAGTTTCAATCAGTTAAAGGAGATGCTTACAGAAGCACCAGTGTTGATTTAGCCTAAACTGGGCAAGGTATATGATGTTTTTAGTGATGCTTCTCATAATGGACTTGGCTATGTACTTATGCAAGAAGGTCAAGTCATTGCTTATGCATCAAGTGTAACAGCCTGACTTTTTAGTGTCTTTTGTAATGTCGGTAATAGTGATTTACCGGTCAATGAATAGTACCATTAGTCCGAGACTTGGTATTATTTCGGTCCAAAAAAATTACTATGCATGCCTAATATTTTATTTAATATTTTTGGAGCATGTTTGCATGATTTAGGTGGGTAGAAAATACTTCATGAATATTTTCAAAGAACTAAGGTATTTAATGAATAGTATTTTCTAGTGTAGCGTATTAAGGAATAATTGAGAGATTATTTTTATGGAGTTAATTTAATTAATTGGAGTTAAACAATAATTAGAAGAGGATTATTTGATGAATATTTAGAGCCATTAGATGAGAATACTTTGACTTGATCATAGCCATCCAATTGACATAAAACTTAAGAAGTCAAATCTGACTTCTCTACTTAAAAGTGGACAACTCATCAAAGCCACCTCCTCCTTCTCCACCTTCTCCACCATTTGACTAGAGGTGGACAACACATCAAGCCACCTCCTCCTTCATTACACCTAATGCTTCTTCATCTTCTCCACCTCCTCTTCCACGCCAACTCCTTCTTCACCTTCTTCTTCATTTCTTTCAATTCTTCTACCTCTAAACTACCCTAAATTTGATGAATTAAACCAAATATTAGTAATTAAACCTCGAGAAATAAGCAAAAGGAGTAGGAATTTGGAGATTTTAAGCTTGGAATTTGAAGTTTCCATCAAAGAGAGTAAGTTGTGATTTTTAAGTTTTGTGAATTAATAAGTGAAATTCAAGGTTTAGACTTGTAATTGATGCATTAAATCATGCTCCATCTATTCTTGTGTCAATTTTTGATTTTAATGCAAATTTCTATTACTTTGAAGAAGTAGGAGAACCCTCTTCTAAAGGGAAGGAGAAAGCTAGGGATTGAGGCTTTCTAAGCTTCTCTAAGCTTGATTAAGAGGTTAGAGCACTAATATTTTATTTTCCCTTTCATTTCTTTAAGTTTCCAAATTTTAGGTTTTAAATGATTTTTGATGATTTCGTGAATTGAGTTGGGGAATTGGTCATTTGATTGATTATATGTGATTTTTAATGATTTCTAAACATGAAGAGATGGTTAAATGGGAAGAGAAACATCTCTCCCTCCTTTAACCAAAAGTGACTGAACCTCCCTAAGAGGAAGGGCCTTTTGATTTGTCCCATGCTTTTGATTTCTTGATGAATAATGAGTTCTTGAGTGGTTTTCCTTAAAGCAAATATGGTTATTTTGAAAAGAAAACATTTCCCCATTGAATTTACTGAGTGACCGAACCTTGCCTAGGTGAAGAACATTATGTGTTCTTTGATTATTATGCTAGATTTTGACTTAAACGAGTTAGTTAATAAGCAATTTGATGATGGTTAAAACCTCTTCTTTGAACTCTAATGTTTAAGCACTTTACCAAGACTTAAAGAAAGGTTTTTGAGTGCGCAAAGGTGGGTTTATGACCAATTGCTTCAAGTAATGAATTAAATGATTTTGAGTGGTGATTTTAAGATGGTAATTAAGATTTTTGATGGAGGAAATCATTCCTCCTTTGATTTTATAAAGAGACCGAACCTCCTATAGTGGGTAAGGTATATTTTGCCTCTTAAATATTGATCTTTAAATGTTTAAAGCCAAGTATATGTATGTGTAAAGAAAATGTGATTTTGATTTGGAACATAAGGAAGATTTGATAAGCATTTGTAAGTTGTAAGTGAAGTAATTTTGAGATAATAAGTGCTAAGTTATGAAATGTTTTGCAAAAAATTTATATATAAGTAACAAGGCTACTATAAAAGGATGATTTTGATTTGGGCTCTACTATGCATGACTGAAATGTGACAAGATGAGTTCTAAGTGATGAGTACGCTCGGGTTATCAGCCCATTCTATTAAGTGATAACTATGATCATATGCTAGGGTTATCAACCCTTTTGAGTAAGCAGATGAGCTTATTATTAATTGGTGGCGCTTTCACAGGCCACAATTCAGCGATAAGTGGTGGCACTTTCACAGGCCACAATTCAATGATAAGTGGTGGTGCTTCCACAGGCCACAATTCAATGAAATCGAATATACTTATATTTCTTTCAGTATATGTATGAGCCTTTAACTAAAAACGTAAGCTTATATTATTATAAGAAATCAGAGATATGCCTGTATTTATGAAACTTTCCTTATTTTTATCAGATTATAATTTAATCTTCATGAATGAACCTCTATATGATTTTCAAAGTGTTCTAATTTAATCAGTATGCCTTTAGTATTTAATATGTATTTGATTTGAGTATTTTAATTATATATGAGATTTGTTGCTTCGGCAATCCTTTGCTATATGATTGATGATTGTCTAGCACCATTAAGTCTTCCACTCAGCGCGTTGATTTTCATCATGTGCAGGTTAAGAGCAGTGGACGTTACCTGAAGTCTGAAGGAGTAGCATCAGAGTAGAAATCTTATATTCCGGGTCGGATATGTAATGAGATGTAAATATGGCATGTATAGGAATAATGTAATAAGTATTGAAGTTATAAATAGTGAGTTGTGTTAGTAAGACATATGATTAATTAAGAAATGTTATCTTTGTGAATTAATGGTGTGCAATTGTTAATAAATAATTCTGGTAGTGAATGATATAATATCATGATAGACCGTATGTGAATGAATGAGTAATTAGAAGTGCTTGTGATTTATTGTACTAAAATGGAGAAATTAGGGATTTAGAGTTATATATAATTATTGGAAGTGTACACGTTTTCCTTGTGTGGCAAGATTGACTTTTAAGGGAAGCTCTTGCAAAATTTTCATAGGAATTTCCTTAAACCTTATTTTTTTAAAAAAAATAAAATAAAATATAGCTTGCCACCTTATGGAAACTTAGCCACTTCTAATATATATATGACCCAAGGTTAATAAGTAAGATAAGACGTTTCTTCGGCACCGAATGTGACATTCATCGTCTAGTCCTCCGGGATTAGGCAATGGGTGTTACATCAAGTCATTGCTTATGCATCAAGGTGTACGAGTTAGTAGCCATCATTTTTGCACTAAAAATTTGGAGGCATTATTTATACGGGGAGAAATGTAGACTCTTTACTGATCATAAGAGTTTTAAATACTTACTCACTTAGAGAGTGCTCAATTTACAATAGAGAAGATGGATTGAGCTGCTGAAGGACTACGATTTCACTATCGACTACCATCCTAGTAAGGCAAATGTAGTTGCCGATGCACTTAGCAGGAAACCTCTGGAATATGCACCTGTCTATAGCTAGTGATGGGGTTATTGAGGCCGAGATAAGAATCAAACCTACCTTGATTCAGTAGATTCGAGAAGCCCAACTAAATAATGAGAAAATTTCCTTATGGAAAGGTTTGGTTCAAGAAGGAAAAAAGAAAGGTTTTATAATCAAAGATGATGGTTGTTTGTATTTTGGGAATCAAATTTGTGTACCGAAGATTCTAGAGTTAAGGAAGAACATCATGGAAGAAGTTCATAGTAGTCCACATGCCATGCATCTTACAAGTAATAAAATGTATCAAGATTTAAAGATTCATTACTGGTGGCCAGCCATGAAGAGGGAAATTACAGAGTTTGTATCTAGATGTTTAACTTGCCAGCAATTTATGCATCAGGTTTTGTCTAGTTTAATGCATCCTATTTTTGTACTTGAGTGGAAATGGGATAGAATAACTATGGACTTTGTGGTTGGATTACCGATGACTTTGACGAAGAAAAATTCAATCTGGGTTATTATTAATCGACTAACTAAATTAGCTCACTTTCTTCCTGTGAGAACTGATTTTTCGCTGGAGCAGTATGTGTAGCTGTATATAGATGAGATTGTGAGACTACATGGCGTACCTTCATCTATTATCTCTAATAGGGATCCAAGGTTTACTTATAGATTCTGCAAGAAGTTGCATGAGGCTTTGGGTACTAAACTACATTTTAGTACAGCTTTCCACCTATAAACAGATGGTCAATCAGAAAGGGTAATTCAAATTCTATAAGATATGCTTAGAGCTTATATTATTTACTTTGAGGTAGCTGGGAGAAATATATTAAATTGGTAGAGTTTGCTTATAATAACAGCTACCAGTCTAGTATCAAAATGGCACCTTCCAAGGCTTTGTATGGAAGATGGTGAAAAACTCCCTTGTATTGGTCTGAACTCAATGAGAGTAAAATAGTAGGACCCGGTTTACTCAAGGAGACAGAGGAGAAGGTAATGATTATTAGGGACAGATTGAAAGTCGCATTAGATCACCAAAAATCTTATGCGGACTTGAAGAGGAAAGACATCGAATATGCAGTTGCTGACAAAGTATTTCTCAAAGTATCGCCGTGGAAGAAAGTTATGAGATTCGGAAGGAAAGGGAAGCTTAGTCCTAGATTCATCAGCCCATATGAGATTATAGAGCGTGTGGGTCTGTTGGCTTACAAACTAGCTTTACCTCTGGATCTGGATAAGATCCATAATGTCTTCCATATGTCAATGCTTAGGAAATATAGGTCAAATCCTTCGCACGTTATAGCCGCTGAATTGATTAACATTTAGCCATACTTGACTTACGAAGAAGAACCGGTGAAGACCTTGGTTAGAGAAGTCAAGGAATTGAGAAATAATAGAATTTCTCTAGTTAAGGTTTTGTAGTGGAATCATAAAACTGAGGAAGCAACTTGGGAGAGCGAAGAGATCATGAGAGCTCAGCATCCTTACCTATTTGCCTAAGGTAAATTTTGAGAACGAAATTTTATTTAAGGGGGAGAGAGTTGTAACGCCCTGATTTTTAGAACCATGAGAAATTTGCATGATAGAATGATTAATTAAGGTTTTATATTAATTTTAATTTAGTAGGGAAAAATCCTGACTCGTCAGTCTTAGTATGTGAATCATGCATTGCATGCATAGTTTTCTCATATTAACTATTTGAATGGCACATCAGTGTTTTCAATTTTTATATTGGACTTGTTTTCAATTTTGATTTGAAATTGGAAGAGAAATTGATTTGATTTTGAGCTAAATTGATTTAATTGGAATTTAAAATTTTACTTGAAATAATTTTGACAGTTTTAAATTAAAATTTATTTGATCTATTAAGATTTTCTTATTTTAATTGAAAAAGGTAAATTTAATTGAAGGGATAAAAAATATATTAAATAAATAAGTTAGACCAAAATCAATTTATTTATCACATTTCAATCGTATATGAGTAGAGATAATAATAAAAATATTAATAGGTAGATTTACTTAATTTAGTTAAAATATATGTCATCATGGCTTAAGTGAAGGATTACATGTAATGGAGCTAACAATAATATTATTGAAAGGTGGTCCATTTAATTAATTTAAATGGTGTGCCATCATGGCTTAAGTGGAAGCGGTTCCTACCACTTGAAAGTAACGCGATTTTTGAGTTAGTGGTAACAGACTTAAAAAAAATAAAGGAAATGATCCATTATGTCTAAAAAAAAGGACTCAATTGTTTAAAATGGCTACACGCCAACTTCAAAACAAGTAGCATATATTTTTTTTGTGTGGTCCCATCTGTGCAATAAAAAAATGAAAACAATAGAGAACAATATGTCAACTAGAATATATATATATATATATATATATATATATATATATATATATACTTTTCTTAAAATTGGTCCCCGACACTTATTCATCTATGCCACTATATTTTAAAATAATAAATAAATAAATTAAGTGTTCCACTAATACTTATTAATACATGCCACTAAGTGTAAAGAAATGTGGTCCATTTTCTTTAGGCTAGCACACTTTAGTTGTTAGCAAATTTAAAAAAAAAAAGTCCTAAACCTAGCATGTTAATAAAAGAGGTAGTAACCTCTTCTTCTTTCTTTTTCAAAACCACAAACTTCCCCCTTCTCCATAAAAATTTTTCTTAAGAAAAATACTAAATCAAACAATAGAAATCTATTCTAGGCATTTAGACCTATTGGATTGGTGCACTTATTGATCAATTGTTCAGTTCATTAAATCAAGTAAGCAATATTTTTTGATTAAATTATGATTTTGATTTTTATGAGATTTATTGTTTGATTAACATACATTAGTATTTAATCATATGATTAAGTGATTAGATCATATTTTAATAGTGCCATTACATTTAATTTGATTTTAATAAGGTGAGCCTTCAAAATCCAATAAAGGCAAGGAAAGGACTAATTGAATTCAATTGAATATTTTATTGTGCAATTAAAGGTTAGTACATAACCTACATATGTTTAATTTTAAAATTTTACATGAGTTTTCATTTTTAGGTGTAAAAGGGCGATTTGGGATTTTTTTAAATCGACTAGGTTATGTGAAATTAATGTGATAAATAAGCTTAAATGTGATTATTGAGTGTGTGATTATATATATATATATACACGCGAAATCTTGTTGAACCGAGAGCTAGTTGTGTTTGTAGTGTGTGATGATGGATGTTTTGTTTAATGATTACCATATGATGATGTTGGCATGTGATTATGGATAATGAGAGTGGATATGGTGCTTGAATTGTAGGCACATGTCCTAGATTGAGGAGGGGGACCGAATATATTTTTGTAATGATGGAAGTGTAAGTGTTTGTTAATCTAATCAAACCATTGTTTAATTAATTAAAGTAGTGTTTATAATTGATTAAAAGAACTTAATTAAATTAAGTAGTGAGTAATTGATTAAAAACAATTAATTGATTTAAGTAGTGTGTTTAATTAATTAAAAGCACCTAAAGTAATTTAGTTAGTTTGTATAATTAATTATAAGTAATTAGTTAGTTTGTATTTAAATTAGAGTAGTTACAACATAGGTATTGAATGAGAAATAAAGAATAGTGGTATAAATTTACTCAACGTTGTGGAATTGGTAGTGTCTCTAATTGTGTGATGGGCCTAATAGAAAAAAATAAATATAAATATAAGAATATCTCAGTTATAATTAATTAAATTGGCCAAATCATGTGAATATGAAATTAAAAAGGGAATTAGACAGCTTGAATAAAATGTGAGGTATAACTCATTTATAATAACAATATAGTTGATTTCTATGTGTAATGAGTTGAATGCATGAATTTCTGAGGTCTATATGAGTAGTCGTATTTAATATTACACCATAATTATTGGGTCATATGTAGACCTATATGTCTTTAAATGAATTATCAGGTTGAAGACACAATCAGGTACGCTTAGAATTAAATATAATGTTTTGACTGAAGTGTATATTGAAGTGTCAGAAATGATATTTGAAATTATAAGTGAATATTAAATATAATTATAAGAACTTGGTTGAATAAGTTATGTGAAACCTGAGTTGTTTCTAGATCTGGTTAAAATAAGCATGCTACCAAACTTTGGATTTAAGCTATAATCATATGCTAGACACATAGTGTCCTTCTGAGGTTACGGATGCGTACCACCGTTCTGTAGGCTTTGCCTAATCTATAAATTGGCATTTATGCCTAATTGTTTTTTGCTAATACTCTGTTATTTGTAACTATTATCCTTCTAAGTTACTATTAAGGCATATATGAACTGAAAAATAAAAATGAATTATTTAATTGTTGAAATGTGGTAATGATGTGGAATTCAGTTATGATAACACTGTTAAATAATACTTATGATTCAAGTCACTCTATTTTAGTAATTACATGAATTGTTTCTATATTTGTAATTACATGATTAGTTGAAATACAAGTCATTTATATATATATATATATATATATATCAGTGTTTTCAATTTTTGTATTGGACTTATTTTTAGTTTTGATTTAAAATTGGGGGAGAAATTGACTTGATTTTGATCTAAATTGACTTAATTGGAATTTAGAATTTTACTTGAAATAATTTTGACGGTTTTAAATTAAAATTATTTGATCTATTAAGATTTTCTTGTTTTAATTGTAAATTGTAAATTAAATTAATGGGGTAAAAAAAATAATAATACTAAATAAATAAGTTAGACGAAAATTTAATTATTTATCACATTTTAATTGTATATGAGTAGAGATAACGATAAAAATGTTAAAGGTTGATTAATTTAATTCATTTAAAATATATGCCATCATGGCTTAAGTGAATGATTACATATAATGGAGCTAACAATAATATTATTGAAATGTGGTCCATTTAATTAATTTAAATGGTGTGCCATCATGGCTTAAGTGGAAGTGGTTCCTACCACTTGAAACTGTAGATGCTCAATTTTTTTCCCAATAATAGACTCGATGATGATAGCTTGTACGACTAAGAAGAGGTTGAAGTGTCTGAGGAACTTGATCTCAAAGCAATGATCCAAGACTAGGAAGTGCAAACCTTAGCACCTTTTTCATATTTTTGGCAAAACGGGACCCAAAAGCGAATCTCAGGTTCGCTCAAGACATGCCATGGTGTCCTACGGCACTCTGTGCATCACCCGAATCAATTTCATGAAAATCAAGTCGGTTTACTGGTAGGGCTCATAGTGGCCCAGTGGGGCCCACTTGTGGGGCCAATCAGTGATTTTTGGGGTCCATCAGTGGTGATGACATTTCTCGTGGTAGAACGAGTTTGGAACGTTCGATTGATTTGATTCTTGAACTAATCATCCTAGGGTACGAAATCGGATCCATTGGGTCATTTTCACGTTTTCGGGGTTCGTGTCGAAATAGGATCTAGAAACGAGTCCAGGGGGTACATGAGATAAATTTTAATGACTTATATCAATGCACGTACTATTTAAAACAATTTCGTGAAAAATCAAAAACGAATCGTTTATGGGGCCCACAAATGGGACCCATCAATAGGGCCCACATATGGGGCCCATATGCTATATGGGCTATGAATAGTGTCAGAACACCCATTTGTCAATAAATTCATTTCTAACCTTAGGGTTAAGGGGGTTGGCATTTTGTTCGGTGAGCAATTACAATTTTGAGAGAAAACCAACAACAAAAACACAAAAATAACAAAATCAAACACAAAAATCAAATCAAAAACACAATCTAAACTCAATTTATTCACAAAAATCTTAGGATATTTATTAGTTTGTGAGTTTAGAGGTGTGATCAACACATAGTCAGTGTGTTCTGGGGTTACAAACACTTCCAGAAGCGAATCAAATACACAAACTTGGATCATCTTCAAAGATCAAGTGTTCTTGAGGTGTTCTTCATCAATCTTCAAGCAAATCATCAATTTTCCTTCAAAACAAGGTAACTGAGAGTCTAAACTTCATTCTGTTTTGATTCTCAGTTTATTTTCTGTCTTGTAGCCTTAAGAAACTGAGTTTTTATGAGAGAAACACGTGAAAACTAAGTTTCACAGTAATCTGCTGCATTTTTGGGCACGAAGGCGCCCAACCTTCAAGGAAGGAACCCAACCTTCAAGGAAGCGGCCCAGACCCACGACCAAGGTGCACATCTTCATGGGGTGGCTACGCACCCTCCTTTAAGGTGCCTAGAAATGCAGCAAAATGTTGCTCTTCCACTTCTATCTTCGATCTTCTAGTGATTACAGACTTCATTTACCTTGGAAGAGGACTTCGTTTACTTCCAGTGGTGTTAGTCTGTAAGTTCCAAAAGAGAAAGAAAATAAAAAACATCGAATCGTACCTAAATTCTGAGATCAAAGTGGGTTGATGCCTAAGAATCGAAAATGCATGTTTGATCTTGGATTAGCACATTAACGATTTTAATCTTGTTTCTTGCAAGGATTTGTAAATTTTGTTTATCTAACAAGATGAACATTGTGATCATGAGCTTGAAACAATATTAAAATTGTTATATTTTTATTTTTACAAGCTTTCATTTATGCAAATTAAATTATTATTCTATAATATGTATTATATGTTATTCATCTAACTTACTAATATTTCTAACATCTCTGACATTAATTAATAGTCTATCATTTTATTATATATTATGTATTTTGATTAATTTGTTTTATTGTTGAACTAATATTTGTGTTTTCATGATTTTTACTTAATTCTTGCATCAATCATGTTGTATGAATGTTTGAACATGATATAATTGTTGTTGTTGCTCGTGTAATTTTTTGATTTTAATGTTATTGTTATCCATATGGTTTGTAATAATTTTATTAAGAATGATTTGTATTAATTAAATGAGAAATGGGAATATGTAATGGGATAAATGGGGTAGAATGTATTTTAGGAGGATTGTAATTCTTTTCTCCTTCCTCTTTCTTTGTGGATGTTTAATTTTCATGTTTGATGTATGATTTAAAATGTGATAATTTGCTTGAATGACATCATTTTCAAAATTGCATAAAGTGTTTTACATCTCAATTTAATTTAATACTGCAATTGATAAATAAACGAATATATGGACAATAAGGAAGCCGATTTATACCGGGCAGAAAGGGTGTCTAACATCTTCCCATCTCTATACCCAACTCCCGAACTTACTCTGATTAAAACCGGATTAATTAGTTCTAAAGAATTAATTAATCTGAGATATTTTTTCTAATTTAATAAAATAGGATGGCGACTCCAAATAATTTTTAAAATCTTACCAAAGTAAGAAAACCCTTTGTGAGAATTAAAATAGGATTGAGCAAAATAAATTTTATTGAATAAAATAAATCAAGCCCGTTTAATTCGGTTTAGTCGAAACACTCTTGAAAAAACCATGAGACACTGTGCAGTTACATCATCCTCAAAAACTAACACCAACTTTGAGTTAGTGGTAACAAACTTTAAAAATAAAAAAAGGGAATGGTCCATTATGTCTAAAAAAATGGGGACTCAATTGTTTAAAACGACTACACGCCAACTTCAAAACAAGTAGAATATTTTTTTTTGTGGTCCCATATGTGTAATAAAAAAATTGAAAACAAAATAATAATAAAGAACAACATGCCAACTAGAATAAAATATATATATATATATATATATATATGTGTTTACTTTTCTTAAAGTTCGTCCCTAGCACTTAATGAACTATATCACTATGTTTTAAAAATAAATAAATAAAAGCTAGTTTAAAAAGAATTTGCTTTTTTTTAAGTTAGCACGCCAACTTTGAGTGTTAACAAATAAATAAATGAATTAATTAAAATAAATAAATAAATTGAGTGCTCCACTAATACTTATTGATACATGCCACTAATTATAAAGAAATGTAGTCCATTTTCTTTAGGCTAGCATGCTAACTTTGGGTATTAGCAAATAAACAAAAAAAGTCCTAAACCTAGCGTGTTAACAAAAGAGGTAGAAACCTCTTCTTCTTTCTTTTTCAAAACCACAAACTTCTCCCTTCTCCATAAAAAATTTTCTTTAGCAAAATACTAAATCAAACAATAGAAATCTATTCTAAGCATTTAGACATATTGGATTGATGTAAACTATTAAAGAAGATCAATTGTTCGAATCATTAAATCAAGTAATATTTTTCGATTAAATTATGATTTTGATTTCTATGAGATTTATTGTTTAATTAGCATACATTAGTTCTTAATCATTTGATTAAGTGATTAAATCATATTTTAACAGTGTGATTACGTTTAATTTAATTTAGAACAAGGTGAGCCTTCAAAAATTCAATTAAGGCAAGGAGAAAGCTAATTAAATTTATACAGCATTTTACTGTACAATCAAAGGTTAGTACATAACATTTAAAAAAGTAATTTTGATTTCACATGAGTTTGGTTTTAATGTAAAAAAAATAATAAACGATTTGGAGTGTTCCTTTAACATGATTGTATAAAGTGGGATTGACATGATAAATAAGTTTTTTTTTTTTTTTGTATATGTTTTGAAAAAAAAAAAGAATGTGTCCTAGCTATATGAACAAGGAGAGGCCGAACCCTCCTTGTGCCTTGATGTGTATAATTTCAGTGTTGCTCTTTGATTTCTATAAAATATTATTTACTTGTGAGTGGAGGTTAAAGTGTGCTGGTCATGGTACTTAAACTGTGTATCTATAAACTAAGTTGAGAGGGACAGAATGAGTGATATTGTATTGAGGCTCTAAAATTACTTATTAATTTAACTAGACAATACTAAATTTCTTAGTTTTGCCTACTTGTACGGTGTGAACTCTTGCATGTCCAAGACAAGCAAATGACCGAACTAGTGATGACAAAGTAAGTGTTTTTAATTTGAAATGGCTAGGTAGTGGGCTGGTGATGATAATTAAAAACATAATTATGAAATAAAGTCATGATAAAAAGCATATGTAGAACTTTGTCTCAATTTGCAAAAAATAATAATAATAATAATGATTTAGTTGACATGGTTGGACAAAAGCACTTAATTAATTTTAAGTAGTGAGTTTAATGGATTTTAAGCACTTAATTAATTTAGATAGAAAATCTAATTATTTTCTAATGTAGTTTAAATTAAAGTACTTACTACATGGGTATTGAATAAGAAATAAGGTTTAATGATATAAGCTAATTGTACATGGTGAATTCTTGTTTGTGTCTTAACTGTGTGATAGTTAAATATCTGAATATTTTAATTTCAGAAATTATTCGTTTAAATTTTAATTTTAAAATTTTAACCAGTAAATTTAAGTCACATAATATTTAATCAGACCGATACACTCATTTGATTTGCCATAAATTAATTGAAAACTAAGTTAATTTATTGAATTGGGCCCAACCGTATTGTACTGAAATGGCCCAGTGGCTTTTAGAAAGCCCATCTTAATTATTTTCTTTTTTTTCTTTCCCTTCCTTCTCATCCTCCACGCTACTTTCTCCAACTCTTTCTTCCTCATCTCTTTCTTTCTTCTCTCACTCAACTCTCTATTTCCTTCTCTCTCTCCCACTCTCTCTCTGCACACCAGCCACTGCCACAACCACTACACTGCATCACCAATAGCTCCTCACGCTAGCAACACCACAACTCCTGCCTCCTCCTTCGCATCGCACTGCCAGCCACGCCTCCAGTGCCTCCCTCGCGCGACCTGACCCAACCACAACTTCTCCTTCGCTGTCGCGCGCCGCTAGCCACAACAACCATCAGCTCGCATCTCTACTGCGTGACCTCAGCCCTCAGTTGCGCGTCGCCACCAACTGCCACTGACCGACATCGCTCCAGCTCGCGTCTCCTCCGCTATCTGACGACTCCAGCAGCTAGTTCTTCGGTCCATTGGTCCTTTGCTCCCATCGTTCTCGATTAATAATTTTTGGGATTATATTTTGTGATTGAGGGTATTGAAAATTATTCCCAAAATTTCTGATTAATTTTCAGTATTTGTGATTGAGTAATTATTTGATTATGGATGTGGATTTAGATGATTTATTTTGATTGTGTAGTTGATTAATTAAAAATGAATTATAGATTGAAAATAAAAAAATATGGCAGAATTTTTGTAATGGAATTAAGAGATTTAATTAGTTGAATTATTGAGATTGAAGATTAATTTTATTAAGGTAGTGAATATTAGTTTCGGTAGAAAGTTAATAAAAATAGTTTAGATTATTAATTGATTTAATTGAGGAATTTGATGCTAATTATTATAAGGTAAACATAAAACATATTTTTGGAGATTATTAATATTACATTGTGATTTAATGGTGAGATTGATAGTATAATGGATTTAAGTTAAATCATTGAAGTTGAATATTAAATAAGAAGAAAATACGTTATTAAGGAATTATTGCTGGTTAATTTGTAAATATAAATATAAATATATTTTTTTAAGGTTTTTAGAATCAATAAAAATATAGGGACATAATTGAGTGATTCAATACAAAGTTTAGATTAGTTTTAGCAGAGAGGATAGGATGTAATTTATTGTATTAATTCTCTATTTATTATTTTACATTGATCAATTATCTGATGACTTCTTTTTATATTTTTAAATTTTTAGATTGTCTGAGCTCATCTACTGCTCCTCCACACTAGAATTAGAATTAAGATTTGAATATCCTATTATCACTGTAAGTAATAATAAATGGTGCATAATATGCATTTTCATATCATCATAGTTTGTCATCATTATTGATAAATTTAGATATCATTAACAAATTATATTATATTATTACATAATTATCGTATAATTATAACTGCATATTAGTTATTGATATGATGATTTGCAATTGGATGAATTGTTTGATCAAATGTACTGTGATATGAATTTCCTTGGTTATGGAATTAGAATGAAGTGGGTCACCATAGGTTTGTGATGGCGGTCTTTGATACTCTCGGCCATGTATGGGGAGATCAGCGCTCTTATATGCCTCTAATGGAATATGAATATGTTATGGATAACCACAGGTCCTGATGGTATGGAAAGAAAAGAGAGCATGAAAAAACAATGAGAAAGCTGATCAGGCAAGAATTGTACTGATCGGTCATAAATGGGGGATCGACTCCTTGGTGCACATGTTTGAGATGATGAGCCATGTGAGAGGACGGCTCATCGGGGGTTTCGGTGATGTCACAGACTAATTTCCACATGATTGATTAATTGAAGATGAAATAACTGTGGATGCGGGAATTGTGACATATGCATGACTGACAGTGTGATCAATTCAGTGACGAGAGATACATTTTGCATGATTGTCTGGTCATGCATTATTTATTATTATTCACTGAGTTTGTGAAACTCACCCCCCCTTCCATAAAATTTTCCATGAAGTAGAAGTATCATTGGTCCATAAAGACTCTGCTTCTTTCTCCCCACAAATACAGTATTTAATTCCAGCTTTGAAAATGTAGTATATGAACTATATGAGACGTTTGAATATTCTGAGTATTTTTACTTAGTTTCATAGTTAGGATGTATAATTTAATCACGTGTTATTATGAGTAAGCGATTTTATGAAATTATGATTGTCCTAATTATTTATTTGGATACATGTGTGACTAGTAACCATAATATGATTGAGACTTATTAGGCCGATCTTATGTGATTAATTGAGATACTTATTATTGGGCTGAGGTTATGTGGTTACTGGACTCATACAAGTAACATTAATATGGGCTCACTATTATTAGAAAAAAGGTAGACTCTTGTGGATCCTATAGTTCAGACTTATTACGGGTCTCGGGGGCCTTAAGCTTACCTGGGTCCTAGTACCAGTCCGACTCATTGTTTTGGATAGTGACAAATTTGGTGTCAGAGGATAAGATCATGTGGTTTAGATAACTATTAAATTATTCATGTCCTGTCTTGAAGTATTTCTTCTTTGTCTCTTAAATCTAGCGTAATTGTCTTTAAATTAATGTTATAGAAATAAATTGAGGATTAGAATAGTATATTAAATAGAATATGAATTGTAATCCTTTGGTTAATTTTTATTATGTTTGAATTTCAATGTGGTGAATGGAAAGTAAAAATAATCTATTATAATAGTGTTAGATGCTGAAATAGGAACTATTTTCTAGACTTATGAATAAGGGAACATTGAATCATAATGAATTGATTTAATTATTTCGTGCAGTACTTTTTAAATGGAATTTATTTCTATGGTGACTAGAAAAATTAGTAGGAAGTGAATGAAAATATTGGTTGTGTGGTAAATTGTGAATGAAAATATTTATGGTATCAATGATTATAATGAGAGACTTAGCTATTTGCATAAGAGCTATCATCAAATTAGATATTAATATGTTATTGATTATTGATAGGTCATATTTTTATTAGGAATTTTATTTTTTTTAATTACTTTGATTATTTTTCACATAGATTTATTTATATTTTTATTGAGTTTTCTTTATTCTTGATAAGCTTGATTTAAAGGGTTTTTAGTAGGAAAATAGCCAAAAAATGTATCAAAGAAGGTTGGAGTTGAAATTCGGAGTTTAAAGTTCAACATGGCCAAGTCAGTGAAGTACACGAGTAGACCATGTACACGCCATGGCCGTGGCACCCAAGAAAGTTGAAAACTCAACTTGGCCAAATACAACTATTTAGCCCGTGTAGATTTGAAACATGGGCATGACCTGTGCATGGGTATGTATGAGAATAATAAAAGGGTTCACCTTAACATTGCTCAAGCCCAATTTGATGAAAGAAGAAACTCAAAATCAGTTTCCTACTCAGATAATATTTCCTCCTAATTAGGCCAGCTAGTTTTCTACTCAGATTCGAAGACACCCTATGAAGTCTATAGAAAGAGACATCACTACAACATCATTGGATCTTAGATCTTAGATCTTAGATCTTAAATCTTTGTTCTACTCTTTTCTTAGTTTTTCTTTTTTTTTTAAATCTTTCAAGCATTCAAGTAGTGTAAAAAATCAAGGGAGCTGTCTACGCTATTGCTTGACTAGTTTTTATCTCTAAACTCTTAATCTTGTTTTATTTTCATTAATTCATATTGATTATGGAATTATTTTCAAATTTAATTGAGTTTTATTTAGTTACTATGTCAAACTAAACTCTTATACTAAGGATTTGATGTAGCTTAACTTCTACCCCAATTTATGATATTAGATTTATTTTTCTTTATTTAAGATATAATTTATTATTAAACTTAATGCTTCCATGTAATTTATTTCATTAATCACTATTGGAAGAAGGGTTTTTGATAAGAAAAGGGTAATAAATTACATGGGGATAAAACTTGATACAGAAGCTATATGGTTTGACTCATGGGGGGTTTTTTACAATTTAACGACCTTAGGTTATGAATTGTTGAACAAACCATAAAACTTAATGATTTAATTCATATTTGATTGCAATATTGGAAGATAGGTAATTAGACGAGATAAAATAGCTAACAATACATCGAAAGAGCTTGTTAGTGACTTTAGGATTATTTCCCCTACTTGAACAATTAAAATTGATTAGCAAACTAATAAAGCAAATTGCGTAGAGTTAAGTGAAATCAACATCCTTAGTAGCTTTTAAACCTTGATTTCTTTTCATCAAATATTTTTACTTGAATTCTTCTCTACTTTTTATTTTATTTTATTTTTAGAATTATTCTCTTTATTATCATTTAAATAATAATAGGTTAAGATAATTTTTGTACTTGGCATACAATCTTCGTGGGACGATACTCTACTCATTCTTTATTACTTGTTGCGATTTCGTACACTTGTAAAAAAATCGCTATCAAGTTTTTGGCGCCATTGCCGGGATTGGCGTTACCAATATCAATACTAATTACCCTATTATTAAATTAGACATTATTTTTCTGTTATTTTAATTTTATTTTATAAAGAATTTTCAGGTGTTTATGCAAAGATGATCTCGTAAGCGTTAAACTTTTAGTTTTCGATCTAGAAATTGAAAAGACTTGTCGGAGGAATAATGCTATAAGAAGGAATCGAGAGCATGAGCTAAGAAGACAATCAAACATGGCTGGACTAGAGGATGAGTTACATGATTTAGTGGAGCAAGAGGAACAAGAGATATTGTAGCATCAGCTGGAGCAAAATAAAAGACCTCCTGTTTGCACTTTGGTGATTATACTACGCCTTCTCTTAATGGAACCACCTCGAGTATCACCAGGCCTAAGGTAAAAGCTAACAACTTTGAAATAAAACCTGCCATTATCCAAATGCTTTCTACCTCAATCCAATATGGAGGTTTACCTAGTGAGGATCCCAATGCCCATATCGTAAATTTCTTGGAGATTTTGTGATACCTTTAAACAAAATGGAGTTTCTGAGGATGCTATCAAATTGAGATTGTTCCCTTTTACCTTAAGAGATAAAGCACATGCTTGGTTACAATCATGCCCTGCAGGAAGTTTCACTACATAGGAGGAATTAGCCCAAAAATTTTTGGCAAAATTCTTTCCATCCTCAAAGGCCACCAAGCTTCGCAATGAGATAATAACCTTTACCCAGCATGATCAAGAGAGTTTGTATAAAGCTTGGGAGAGATTCAAAGACCTGTTGAGGAAGTGCCCACATCATGCTCTACCTAAGTGGTTATAGGTATAAACTTTTTATAATGCATTGTCTCCTAACATTAAGATTACTTTAGATGCAACTGCTGGAGGATCTTTTGAAAGAAAAGGGATTGATGAGGCTTACAACCTGATAGAAGAGATGGCGAGTAATAGCCATTATTAAAATACCTTTGAAAGAAAAAGGACTATAGGAGTTTATGAGATTGATGCCATAACCGCGCTTAATGCCAAGGTGGACAATATGGTAAGAAAGTTGGATATGTTGACCACTAACTCTGTTAATTCTATTGTGCAAGCATGTAACAGGTGTAATGGTCAACATGGAGTTGGGGAATGCATGTTGGATACTTTAAACCCTCAAACTTTGGACCAAGTCAACTATGGGATGAATCAAGGGAGAAAGAATTACCCATATACTAACTCTTATGATTACAGGTTGAGAAATCACCCTAAGCTTTCTTATGGGAATCTAAACAACACCTTGAATGCACCACCAGGTTTTCCTCCCCAAGAGAAGAAGGTTCATGATGATCTCCTTACTGCTCTTTCTAAATCCCACATGGAATTCATGAATGAAACTAGGGAGAATCACAAAATTTAGCAGGCAACAATAAGGAACTTGGAGATCTAATTTGGACAATTTGCAAGCATGATGGCCTCAAAACCTCAAGGTACATTACCTAGTAATACTAAGAAAAATTCTAAAGAATAGGTACAGGTTATTACTTTGAGAAGTGATAAAGAATTAGAGGATCCACCTAAGAAGGAGGAACGAAAGAAAGAGAAGAGGGAAATTCCCTTCATTGATCTTTAAGAAAAAGAGGAGGTAAAACCCTATGTCCCACCTATTCCTTTCCCTCAAAGACTCAATCAATCAAAGCATGATAAAAGCTTCCTCAAATTTCTTGACATGTTTAAAAAGCTTCAAATAAATATTCCTTTCATCGAAGCTCTTGTTCAAATGCCCCAGTTATACAAAATTCTTGAAGGAGATCTTGAGTAAGAAAAGGAAGATCGATGATCAAGAAACAGTAATGTTAACAGAGGAGTGTAGCACAATCATTCAAAATAAGTTGCCTCCTAAGTTTAAAGATCTAGGAAGTTTTTCTATCCCTTGTAATATTGGAAATCTTGATTTTGATAAGGCTTTAGCTGATTTAGGTGCAAGTATTAATCTTATATCTTATGAGGTTTTTAAGATGCTAGGGATGGGAGAACTAAAGCCAATAAGGATGTCTCTACAATTGGTGGATCTCTCGATCAAATACCCAAGGGGAATTGTGGAATACATACTCGTCAAGGTAGGTAAGTTTATTTTTCCTATTGATTTTGTTATCCTTGATATTGATGAAGAAAGAGAAGGATCCCTTATCCTTGGATGACTTTTCCTTACAATCGCAAGAGCCTTGATTGATGAAATGACCCATTAATTTATTTTTAAAATAATTTTTATTTAAAATTTAATTATAAACTTTCACCAATGAGAATTAGCGAAAAATAATATTTTATGCCGCAAACCGAACCTGAAAACCAAATTTAAATAGTCAAACTCAATCGAAAAACCCTTAAATCAAATGTAAACTAGGCTAAATTGTTGGGTTAGATCAAATCGATTCAAGTTGAACCGAAACTAGTTAGATAAAAGCTGAAATGGAACCAAATCGCTCAAAAATCCCATCTCTCCTCTCCCTTTCACGCGACACCTTCCTTCCCGATCGCAGAACGCGATCTCGTCTCCTGCCAACATCCGGCCACTGTCTGACGAAAGCAACGCAGCAAGGGCCTCTCTCTGGCGACGTTCAACCTGCTTCCAGCCTCACCTCGCGCCGATAGCACTTTAACGACACAGAAACTTTCTGTGTGGCGACGCTGCTGCCTCTCATGGCAGCTTTGATTCTGCAGCTTTCCGGCAAGCTCTAATGGCTAGGTAAGCTCGAAATCCTCCCCCTTCTGCCATAGATCGATTTTGTTGCAGTAAAATGCAAAGATTATCAAAGATTGAAAAATTTAGAAGTTAGGTTTTTAGTTGTATAAAATTGGTGTTTTGATAAAATATGACATTAGATGACGAAATTAATTTGGGAAATGAAGAGTTCATGAAAATCTAAACGTTTTGATGAGTTGATTTTGAATTTTTGGCGATGACGATTTTCCGAAAACCGTCTGTGGCAGTGTCGGCGAGACACTTGAGAGGCAAAATCCTCTCCTCGACACGGTGAACGCAACCATGTAATTAGACTTAGCATTTGAAGATTAGTGCTTATTTTATACATTAATGTAAATAATTTTTTTAAGTTAAAATAAATATAATTTTATTGAGAATTTATGGTTTTATTTGAATATAATTGTGAAATTTGATAACTTAGAATTAGTTAAGTAAATTGGTTTACGAATTGAAACTTATTATATAATTTGTTACTTAATGAAGTTGAATGATTTAAATATTAAATGAAGAATGTAGAGCTTAGAAATGAAATTTTTGCTTTAGGTTGAATTAAGAAGGAAACTTGAATTTAGTACATGTATTAAGGACTAGTAAATTAAATTATTTTGCCGAAGGATGGGCTGTGTAGACTGAATTGAAAATGAAATGTTTAATTACGGGTAGCTCAATTTATAAACAAGATGCTGCCAAATTATAGTAGAAAAAGAAAAGAAGAATCAATTTATAAAGCAATACATTGTATTATTATTTAAGGAAATAAATTATTGAAGGAATAAATTAATTAAGTAATAACAAAATGGAATTTTTAATTGATAGAATGTAATGAATATTTGAAAATAGAATTTTCAAACAATTATTGAAGTACAAGAAAGTAAATGAATTCAAGGATTTAATTTCAAAATTTTATTATATTAGTTAGTAAAATAAATAAAGAATGGTTTTAATAAATAAATCAAGTTAGCCAAATAATTTATAAAGCTTAAAGTTATTAAGGGGCATAAGTGATCAAA
>CANUEX010005329.1:0-12068 GCA_948099535.1 Jatropha multifida
CTGCTGCAGGTGCGGAGGAGATGGCGGACGTTGCTGCTGCAGCTGCTGGAGGTGGCGGCGCGAGACAGAAGGAGGAGCTCGTGGCTGAAGGAGCTGCTGTGGTGCTCTGCTGCTGCAACAGAGAGGGAGACAGCGCAGGGACAGTGAAGAAGGAGAAGAAGAAGAAGAAGAAGAAGAAGAAGAAGAAGAAGAAGAAAAAGAAGGAGGAGGAGGAGATGGTGGTGGCTGGCTGCTGCAGAGGAGGTGGAGGCACAGTGAGAGGAGGAGGAAGAAAGTGGCGTCGATGGTGTTGCAGATCAAGGAGGAAGATGATGGAGATTTAAAGAAAATAAAAATAAAAATAAAAATAAAATAAAATAAAATTAATAATAATAAAAAAATAATAAAATATTATAAAGTTTTTTTAATTATTAAATAAAAACAAACTGTCCAAGGTAAGTTTCCAGGGAGAAAAAAATAGTGACGCACAGTGTTTTTCAAAAATATCCGATTCGGGTCTAATTTAAATTAATTCGGTCCAATTAAAAAAAATATTGGTCCGATTTTATTCGATTAACGGTTATTCAATAAATTTTCGGGCGAATCAAAATGATTTTCAATCCCCATAATATAACGTGGCGTAATATTATTGGCTAATAATTTACAATTTAAATTTAAATGAGAATGTTTCGAAATAAAAATTTCAGGGTATTACAATAATAATATTTTTATTTTTTTTTCATTACTGAATTAATTTGTAACTACTATCACTTTAATTTAGTTAGAAATATATATCTCCTTTCAATAAATAAATGGTCTCTTAATGATTGAATATTTTTAATTTTCTCAATATTTTTTCTATTATATTTTAAACATGTTTGACTTGAAAAGAATAATGTTCATAAAATTGAAAAAAATTAGAATTATATATTTATGTTTGGGTCATTTTTTGAGTTTTAAAAAATTTGTGTGTATGTACATATGTTTCTTTCTTTAATGCACTGGATAAGTAATATTGTCACTTGTAGCAAAAGTAATTATCATTATCAATTTAAATATTTGCTCATTTTTTTTTACTGAACAGTAAAAAATAATTTATTATTATTTTTCATTATAGTTATATATAGATATTGATTTGAGATTGAAGATAAAATGTTAAAGATTGAGTAATGACTTGATTTTCTTTTTGGCCATTTATTAAAAGTTTAAGAATCTACGTATATAAATTAGGGATTAAAGGTTTAGGTTTATAGATTGAGTTGAATTTTATTTTAAAACTATTTCATTATAAAAAAATAAAATTAAACATATAAGAAGTAGTATTACAAATAACTTGTATAACAAAATTCAATACAAATTAAGAATTTGTATTATTTTAATCTTTGATTTTAATTTAAACAAAACTTTATGATTTAATATTACACAAATAAAAAAAATTAAAAGAATACAGATATATAAAAAGTATAGTCAACATGCAATGCATATCTTTAATTAATTTATATGTAAATTTTCTCTCATTCTTTATAAATCCCAGCTCCGCCATGGACGATGGAAAGAAATTTAGTGGTGGGATCACGATTAGGGGTGAGCAATTTACGAATTTAATTGAAAATTCAAACCAAACTAAGTAATTTGGTTTGATTCGGTTGCCAATAAATTAGTTTTGGTTTCGATCAGTTAATTATAAATATTAATTTGATTTTTTGATCATGGTTTGATTAGACTGGAAAAAATTTTAGTTAATCCAAATTAACCAAATTAATATTCAATATATATATATATATATATATATTTTATTTCAAATTTATTTATTAAAACGTTGCGTTTTTATTTCATATTAAAGTAAAAGAAAAATGCAAACTATATTTATAATTTTTATGACAAGTGACAATAATATGATATAACTTTTGAGATTATTGATAAAAAATATCATGTTTAGTTGATTATTAACTATAATTTTATAACTGAAAGTTTAATGAATTATTCTTTTAATTTAATTATATTAATTGTTATTCGAATAATTAGATTTAGGTATGACTGCATTTAAAATTTTTATTTAAACACTTGTGACTTGTTAGATTAATTAATTAATTTTTTATTTTATACAATTGTCTATAAATTTATAATCATATGTATATAATTATTGTAAGAGTGCAAATTGCAAATTTGGCAACATGAACATACAAATTGAAAAATTTTGGATTTTGAGTATTTTTTCGTAATCGGTTTGGATTAACCAATTGAAAATATTAATTCGGCTATTCGAATGATTACATTTTTTTTTTAATAAAATCGTATATTATTTTATTCGGTTATTTCAATTTTATATTAAATATGGTTTGGATTGAATAAAAATTTATAAAATTTGATCATATTTGAAATGAGTTATTCAGTTTGGATTAATCAAATGCTCACCCCTAATCACGATGAACAATAAAAAATAAATATATATCTATGACATGTATCAATCGCAGCTTTGCCATAGTTATTTTTTTTTTTAGTCGAAATCCTGATTTTAAGATGAACGGAGACATGAAGCCATAAATTCGGTCTAAATAAATTAATCCCGACTATCTTGAAATTATTGGCTTAACATAAATCAAAACTGAGTTTTGATTAAAACACTCCATTTTGATATTTTCCAGGCGTTTGGGTTAAGTTAACCCATCATAATTTGATGGGATCCATTTTATTAATTTTTAATTCAAAACTCTAAAATCAAAGTGATAATATTAAAAAGTTTTAATTTTGGGGTGCTAGAACGACAATAGTCAATTTAGGGATTTTTGCAACAATTCCCAAATCTCATCGTTAAGCTGAAATTATTCACTAACAGTGGCAATGTGCACATTCCATCTTTGTGACACCTTACACAACAATACAGAACCAATTTTCACATTTAATCCTTATTGCCCTTTCTACAATAACTGTACATCACAAAGTTACAAACACTAGGGTTGAATAGGTAAATTCATCCATGAACATTACAATTTTAACCTTATGACATTTTTAAATTACAGATGACATATTATAAATGTGAACTTATAAAATTTGATAATATCACATACCTTTTGATACTAATATTAATAATTTTTAGGATTTTTTACTTTTACCTTTAAAATATTGACTTAATATATAGTTAGCATGATTTTTAGAATAATAACTTCTATAAATTTTAAATTTTTAATAAATACTTAATTATCTAATTTTGAAAGTTAAAATATTTAATAAAATAATTTAAAACTGAAATGGTTAATAGGTGTAATTTTATAAATTGAAATATTTAAAGGGTTGAAAGTAAAAGTGGATGGTGACGCAAAGGTGAAGGGAGAAAGTTGAAGGGTGAGTTCATGTATCCTGTCCACATACGAGACTTGGAAACTTAACAGACATACAAATTGAAATGATATATTTTAAAAAAGGCGAGGACAATGAGAAAAGAAATTATGTTGTTAAAATATCAGGAACTGTTATGGTATGAGTTCCAAGAACCTTACCACCAACATCTGGGAAATTCTCAAATCCAGGTAAAGCGCCTACCTTCCCATCAGCATCTACTTGCACTGGGTAATTGAGAAGTTGGCCTTGCAATACCTTGAAATCAGGGTCAGTGTATCTCTTCCAGTTTTCTTCGGCAATTTTATTTACTGTCTTCACACAGTCCAAACTCTGAGGCTCCATGAACAATCGTTGAACCTCGCCAAGATGCTCAGCCCATAGTGACATTCTAAATCCATGTATCTGCAAAATTCATTCATTTCGTTGGCAAGCTTGCCACTATAACTGCAGAAGGAGTTCTATTATCATGTAAAATATCCTATTATCCTACATGAAAAAAAAAAGTCCGCTGTAATACTATAGGACGATAAACAAATCATGAAAGACTTACTTACACCTGTGTATGAGCTTACTTGTATACCAAATTAATCATAAATAATATTTTAGCTCAAAATGACGATATTTATAACCATGAAAAAATAAAACAGTAATAGTTTTTAGAAGTTATTTTTTTTATTGACTTGGTTTACCAGACCACTTATACACTAGGTGCAGAGAAGTCTTGTCCAAAACGAACCTCCCCACGTGGATGTTTCTTCTTTGCAGCCCAAGTGTGATGAGGTTGATATGCACCCATTGCTATTTCAGTGTCTTTTGTACCAGCCATGGATCTCTGGTTGATATTGGCAGATCCAATAATGGCATACTCATCATCCGCAATCATTCCCTTTGCATGGACGTAAATCATGAACCGCTGAAATTTTTGAGAATCGGATACCTGAAAAGGAAAACAGTAAATGTTACAAATTTTGTGAGTTTCTTACGAAGAATAAATCGAAGCAAAACTTCGAAGAAAATAGCACTCTGCTGCTACAAATGGAACCATAGTATTACCCAAAAACAGGGTAACAAGAGACTTATGTTAAACAATTACCATTTCATCATCAGTTATCACAGTCTGCTGGGTGTTTTCTTCTCGTTTGCCAAGGCAATAGAAATTGAGGTAATCTTTAGGATGTGAATCTACAAGTTGCATTGATTTAATTTCCTGTGCTACTATATTGTACATCATTTGCATTGTCTGGCTCTGCAAAATTTGACCTTGTGAGAGTGAGAAATGTACAGATGTTTTCACATAAATTATTACAGTTTAGGGAGAAGATTACCTGCCAATAGAGAATTTCTTGCATGGGGCCAGATGTTGGGACACCCTCAGGCCACATTGGTACCACTATGTACACTGCAAATCTCTCATTGGCTCTAATTTTACTGGCAACTTTTAGTGCCAACTCCATTGGAATCAAATTATCAACTCCTGCACATAACATAATTTTTGTCCATGCCCAGAAGCCAGGAATATAAAAAATACCACTCTAGCAGAAGGAACTTGCTTGTTAGAATCTTAACCTGCATTTTCATATGATGGCCATCCATAGGATGATCCAAGAAAATACTGATTTTCAATGTATATGAAATGCTGAGCAGATCTTATTGCCTGGATGTATGCAGCTTGAATGCTCCTTTCTATTACCTGATTTTTCGCTGTCATGAGGTTCTGCAATAGAAAAGCTTCTTTCAGAAATGATAATCTAAATGTTGGATATGCCTTAACTTATATTAAAAGCAAAAATGGCATAAACCTGAGCCCGACATTGATTAACAGTTTTGGGAAACCCTTTTACTGATCCGTTATCAATAGAGCGAAAAATCTGCAAAAGGAAAAGAAACAATGTAAACGAGCGTTAATTCCAACTTGATTTTTAAAAAAATAAAGAAAATTAAAAAGAAACCCGACCTGTACATGCCAGTTTTCGGGATCTTCTTCACTAGAAACATGTAATGTAGGATCATCGGCTGGAACTACTGTCATATCATCCTTTATAGTGAAGGGAGGGCTTAATATCCATGACATACGTTTTATCTTTAATAGCGAATCATCATCCCAAAATACCCTTCTGAATAAAAGTCCAAACTTTGTCCACTTTGTTTCTTTCTTCCATCGTTGCTCAAAGTTTATAAGAACATCATATGCTGCAGGACCATCAATTCTGCAATGCAAGTCGTGCCACGGTTGTCTCGGTGCTTTGATCCGAGGCTTATAAACACAAAAACACAAAAAATTAGAGAGATAAAACAATCAAAACAAAAGAAAAACTTGATCTTGAACTTCATTTGAAAAAAAAGATCATTAGCAAGCAACAAATAAATTATAATTACAACAAACATCAAGATATACAGTGAGAAGGAGAGTTAGAAGGAACCCATGAATGGATCAATTCAATGGGATCAAAAGTACTTGTTGATTAATCTCTTACATCAGTAAATGTTATATTATGGAAATCCCCATGGAATACAGTGTCAAGGTCACGAAACAGTCGATGCTCAGGAGTATCATACCGTCCATCACAGAGATCAAGCCCTCCTAAAAATGCAGTTATCTTCCTATTATTACCAGCAGCCTGTGTGTCCACAAGAACACATTTTTGATGGTGTGTGAAGACAGTCCCAACAATCTGTATAAATTTACTACACAGTCAATATTATGAATGATTTGGTTTCAGCAAAGAAATTGAACAATACACACATAAAATTATTTATTAGAATAAATAATTAACCCGAATAAATCAAATTGAACCAAAGAACCAATCATTGAAACCAAACTCAATAGTTCCCAATTCGGTCGGTTCCATTGATTTTCCAATTAGTGTACTGTAACAGCAATTACTTTCACGCTGGGGCAGAGGGAGTGGGGACCGGAGGAGCCCAGGCCCCCCAAACTCAAAAAAATTTTAAAATTTTTGCCTCAAAACTGTAAAAAAAGTTATTTTCTTTGATTTGGCCCCTTAGTTTTTAAAAATTTTCTTTTGGCCCCACGTGTAAGTCAATTATTGGATTATAAAATAAATAAATATCTAGTAGCTACTGTTAGGACCCAATTATAAATTCAAATAGTTTAATTGTACGTAACTGAAATTTCATTTGATTAGGTGTGCCTATTATGATGTGACAATTGATAAGTGGCTGATGTAATTTTGTACTGAATAGACATTTTACTGTTAATAATATCTTCTTTGGAAAATTTTACTCACAGACTAAACCAGTAAGAATACATAGAAAAAAATATAAAATTAAAAATATTTTACTGTCATTGATTTGATCTATTATGGCCAGTGACTATAAATTGGATCTGACAAATAATTTACTATACTACCCACCTATCTGTCATTTTCTTCCAAAATTCCGGGAAACAAACAAATAGGTAACAGTAGAAGTAATAATAAATCTTACCTGTTGTTTCAAAAAGCTAATATTGCTGCTGGGATAGCGAGGCGCCAACACACAAATCACCGATGAATGTTTGAAAAACTTCCTGGTTTCTTCATCATGCGTCTTCATCAATCCTTGCTGTATTGCACATAAAAAACTTTATATTACCAGCTATCACCGCTGCAGCAAGCATCATACAGAGTCAAAGTTCGAACTTGCTAACTATAAACCTAACCAATTACAATATAAGATTCTTAAACGTTATTTTCATTTTACTTTTCTTTTTTCCTCAACAAACAATTAATCAGAACTAAAGAACTTTGTTTTCAAAAAGATTATATATATATATATATGTATGACCCTTAATTTGGTTGATATCCGGAGATTAGACAATTATTTTCTAAATTCAAACCTTCTAAGTAATCTTCTGATAAATTCATGATCTTACTCGTAGATCAAACGAATAATAAAAAAATTTTTAAAATTATTTGTATTTCATAATTTTTTTCTCATTGCATGGTAAAAAGTAAAATCGTGAGGACTGAATATCGGTGGAAAATCAAGAAAAAAAAAGGGGAAAAGAATAGAGATTCAAAACATCAGGAGAGAGAATTCTCACCGTAGCAATACCAAATATGTAACGTGAGGTTACATCATCCCAGACCAGCAACAACACCCTAACTCCTTCTGCAGATTTATATTTAAGCAATTCACCAAGTGTTAAATCCCCACCTCGAGGCAATGGCCTTGTGGGTTCTCTAACCAACTTGATCTTATAAAACACAGACCAACCCACCACGTAAATCAAATGGTGAGCTTCTGAAATAGCATAACACAAGTCTTCCCAACATTTCTGTTGCTTAAAAACCTTCCCATCATCAATTCTAATCTCAGGTAACTCGTCATCAAGAACATGGGCATCTTGATACATCGTCACTTTACTTCCTTTCCTCAAAGGAAAGTAAGTATTCCTCACTCCCCGTTGTTCAGGATCCCCGGCGATGCCATGCTGGTATAATGGGTTCTTGTCACATGGCGTAAATTTCATTTCTAGATGAAGTGCAGTGTCTGGCTTTGGTGGTTTACCGGAATAACCAATTATAGGAAACCAATCACCGATGAATTCCCCAGTGGCTATTCTTCTTGCCGGAATTTGCACAATTCCCACATTCTCCGATCTAAGAAGAGCATTATCCTTAACGTGAAATTCAAGGTCAATTACGGGATGTGCTAGAGCAATATAAAACCGCTCTTTCCACTTGGGGTTTCTTGCGCTCTTAACAACCCGAGTTCGTGCAACAGTAGCCTGAGGAACAACGACAGTGACATAAGGGTCACTATTGACTATCCTACGGCGGTGATGAATTTTCTCGTCCTGATCATTGCTGGTCGTTTTGTCAGTAGTGGTTGTAGCAGCGGTGGAGGTGTTGGACTCGGGTGTACAAGCAGCAAAGCAACTACGAAATATGTCCATGTTAGGCAAGCTTCGAGCTTGAATGATGTACAAATCTAAGTCGCCATGAAGATAAATGGGTTGCTGATTACTTTCAGAGAACTCAGACGCCATGGAAGCAACTTTGACGCTAAAGAAATAAATAAAAACTGTGAGAAAAAGGTGATTAACGAAATTAATCGAAAACGAGAAGATGGGTCAAGTGGGTGATGTAGATAAGAGGAGAGAAAGAGATGAAGAAAGATGAAGGGATTGGTTTAGTGATTCTGGAAATTTTAGCTTTCTTTTATAAGAAGATAGATGGAGAGTTAAGGCCAGATTAGTAAAAGGAATGTGTGAAATGAAATAACATGAATTTCATATATATCTAGCAGTAGGAAAGAAGTTGCAGGATAGAGACAAGACCAGAGGTGAGGAGAGAGACCGAATGGAGGCTTAAGTGGAAGGAATATTGTCTCTGCTCTCAATATCTCTCAATTTTGACACTAAATTGTAGTTAATTGCGATTTGAAAACATTATTACTAGGGGTGTGCATAACCACATACCGAAAATCAAACCGAACCATTTTGATTAGTTTGGTCAGCTATTTAAGAGAAATTTGATTTATTGAGCAATTCGGTTTGAACTGAATTTGTTATTTAGTTTGACCCATTTTCATAGAAATTTTATCGGTTGGACCTTAAACTGAACCAACATGGCAAAAATCGAACAAAATCAACTGAATTGGCAAGTTTAACTCAATCAATTTCGTTTAAAAGCCAATATTGGTATGATTCAGTTTGTCATCCAAAAACTTTGATTTATATTTTTTATCTTTATTCAGTTCGGTTTATATTTTATTATTTGCACACCCCTAATCAATAATTATTGTAATAATTTGATTTGCACATATTAAAAAAATTTAGGTAATATAATCAAAACTACTTTTGCTTTGTTTTTTTTAATATACCCTCATGCTTAAATTGTCTTCGAAATTAATTAAATTATTATCAAATATTTGAAATTATATTTATTGACAAATGAGCATGTTAAATAAAGGCAAAATAATAAACTTTTAATATTATTCATTTCTATAAAAGAAATTGGACAACAATTTGAAATGGATAAAAAAAAATAAAATATGAAAAAAATTATGGAACAAAAGGAGTACAATATACCATTATTTTGTTGATCTTTTTCCTCCAATAAAAGACACTAATATTACAAAAAATGTGTTAATTGGGGTAGCAATCAACTTTAATTTCCATGGTGAAAACACAAGTTCAACTACAAAGGAGACAAAAATCTTTACATTCTACGACCTGAAAGTAGACTGGGTCATATTACGATTTTTGAAACCGGAACCATCGGTTCAGAACCGATAGCCTATGGTTCAATTCTGGTTCTATCATTTTTTGAAGCGTGAACCGGCAATTTCAAGAACCAGTTGAAACCGTCCGAAACAGAGAGTTTTTAAAGCCAGTTAGAACTTTTGGAATCGTAGATTCGAACTGTCGGTTCCAAGCAGATTTTGAATTTTATTTCAAACGGCTAGCAATATTTTTTTTAAATAGTTTTATGAAATCCCCAAATTACCTCTCCTAACAACTGTAAACGTCTATGTAATGACTAGTTTTAAGAGTATTTTGTGAAAAATAATTTTTTGAATTCATTATAAATACCCCTTTCCATTTACAATCCTCTCATACAAAATTATCTCTACTCTCTTTACTTTATATTATTCTCTACTCTACAATCTCTTTTTATTTATAAATTGCTGTACAAAATATTGCAAAATAATTTTTTCAAAGTCCAATATCTAATTATTTGTTCACATTATTGTCAATTACTTTTTTCAAATTCCAATCTCTAATTTTTTTTCTATTCAATTTTTTAATTTACATATTATTTGCTTACAATGGCAAGTAGAGGAAACTCAAGTTCTGCTAAGGGTAAGGCAAAGGCTGAAAAAACACAATATTCATATATCCCTACAAACGACATCTACGATTTAACTCCAGATCAATATAATCTTGAGGGATATCCAAATGAAAATTTGGAAATTCTAACTCAAGAATCCAAATTTGATAAAGGGAATTTACAACAAGAGAATGAGTAAAGTACACAAGTTGTTCGAAGAGTAAGACAAAATTTCGACACATTCACCATTCATTTCACGAAGAAATCTAAAAGTGACAAAATTTTCTATATAATTTGCAATTATTGTAGTACATTTTATAAATACAAACAAACGGGCGGTTATGGAGCATTTTAGAAGCATTTGGAGGCAAAACATCCAACAAAAATAAGAGTTGATCAGTCTTAGGTATGCATTTCTAACATTTCTTTATTTCAATATTCTGAAAAACAACAAAAAGAAGAATTAGCTAAGTTGATTTCTATGGAACATTTACTTTTTAGTTTTAGTGAAAAAGTGAATTTTAATCAATATTGTCAAAAAACTTTAAATCCTTTTGTTAAAAGAGTGTCAAGAAATACTGCAAAATGAAATATTATTTCTTTATATAAAAAAGAAAAAAAAAAGAGTTTGAACTTTTATTTTCTGAAATAAAAATTTGTTTTTCAAATTACTTTGATATTTGGAGTAATTATTAGCAAATGCATTCTTATATAGTACTACATGTCATTGGATTGATGATGATTAAAAAATTCAAAAAAGAATTATTACATTTCATGTTTTTGATGATAAACATACTACAAATAATATTTGTAGAATAATTGTTTCTATTTTAGATGAATATAAATTGACCAAAAAATTTTTTCAATTTCATTTGGTAATGGCTTTACCAATGCTAAATCAATTATTGAATTTAAATCAATTTGTGAACCAAATGTTAGTGCATATTAGATGTGCATGTCATGTTTTAAATTTATAGGTACAAAATGATTTAAAAATTATTGAATGTTTTATTTCTATAATTAGAAAGATATTTCATATTTATGGTGACATCCCCCAAGTGATGAAAAATTGAGCCAACTCGTTGGAATTTAATATATGAATTATTAAACGAGTTTTTTTTGTATAAAGAATTATTGTGTTTTTTTATTACTAATAATATTGAAGAAATTAATTTATATCCACAAAATTGGGAGATTTGTGGAAAATTTTTGGATATTTTAAAATTTTTTAATGATACTTGTCACGATCCAAAACCGTGGGCCGGACCGGCACTAGGACCTAGGTAAGCTTAAAACACCCGAGGCCCGTAGTAAGCCTAAACTATCACAACTCATCCCTATTATCATTTGACTATCGGAATAGTAAGCCCATATTATGACCTTTTTTTTTTTTATAAGACAATCAGAGTTATTAATTATAACCCAGCATTAATAATACATACTATTGGCAGCTCGGGCCCATATCCATATAATAAAAATATTTTCTCATACAAATATTTATTTGTCATAATATGTTCAAACTATTCTTATTATACAGTCTCCCAAATAGTCATTTACACTCCACAATTTATTTATAATCACATGATAATTCTATTACAAACCATTATTTATTTAAGCATCCTAACTGCGGATTAAAATAAAATATGCAGAGTATTCTAAATATTACTAGAGAGTTTATACTAACATAATCACTTCTCTGCGAAGAAGAAAGCAGAGTCTTATGGACCAACAGTACTTCTATTCCCTGAAAAATATTTATGGAAGGGGGGTGAGTTTCACTAAACTCAGTGAATAATAATAATAATGCAAACCCACACATTCAAGCAGTATGCTTTCACAATATAATAAATGTCATACTTCACAAGCACGTGACATACAACAACATCTTCAAACAAGTCACATTCATATACTCACAACATGTGGAAATTAGTCAGTGATGTCACAAATCCACCTATTGGCCCCAGGCCAATT
>CANUEX010005356.1:0-59107 GCA_948099535.1 Jatropha multifida
ACTCTGATTGTCTTATGAAAAATGTCATAATATGGGCTTACTATTCCGATAGTCAAATGATAATAGGGATGGATTTTGATAGTTTAGACTTACTACGGGCCTCGGGTGCCTTAAACTTACCTAGGTCCTAGTGCCGGTCCGGCCCACGGTTTTGGGTCGTGACAAATTTATTATTTAGTTATAGGTTGAGATTTATTAATTTTAATTGGAATTATGTTAATTAAGGAGGTTAAGTGGATTTTAGGATATTAATTATTAATTTTGGTATTTTGATTGATTAGTTTTATTAATTAGGTGGTTGGTGAATTATTTGTTGATTTTATATTATTGGTAGATTTAATTATTTTTAGGGATGATATTGGTAGTTAATTAGTTAAATTGAGTAGTTATAGTGGTTAATTATTTATAGGAGGTTGATTTATTATTTTGGTTGATTTTATTATATTTAGAAGGTGTATTATTAGAATTTTGGTGAATTATTGATTATTGGGTTATATGTTGATTTATTGATTTTAGTCTATAATTATATTATTTATGAAGGTCAATTTGATTATAGGATGTTAATTATTGATTATGATATTTTTGATCAATTAATTAATTATGTGATTGATGATTAATTGGAGAAATTGGATAAAATAAATTAATTGATGATTTGGGTAATTAAAGAGTAATTTTAGGATTTTAATTGATTTTGAGGGTTAGTAAATTAATTAGTTAGCGTTAAAATTCTAAAATTATAAAAATTCCTTTATTAAGGATTAATGGGTATATTTGAAGGATTTTCATTAAATGGAGTATATTAGAAAGTAGAATTAATTAATTGATTGATTAAATGAATTATTATTGAAAGGTGAAGTTTTATTGCTAAGATTAAATAAACTATATTAGAATATTGTTAATGGTGATAATTTGATATTTTGGTTAATTAAAGATTTTGATATATTATGTGAGGACCTTAAATAATTGAGGATTAAATCTTGGATGGTAATAAATAAATTATTACAAAGGTTAATAGTTTTTAGCACAAAGATTAAATGGTTATTATTAAAGATTTTTATATAATTAAATTATTTGGATGATAATTTGAATATTTGGTGAAATAAGTGACATCATTATATGGAATATTAGATTTAAGGTAATTCCGATTAAAAAATAAATATTTGGTAAAAATACTAATGAATTATTATTATTGATGGTGTTAAATTATAATTTGGAGTATAAATATATTTTGTGGTGAAATAAATAAAATTGATATCTAGACTAAATACAAAATAAATAAATTAATTAATTGCTGGTAAATAGTAAATTAATAAAAATTTAGTCAAAAAAATAAAATAGACATATAGATTTATTAAAATAATATTCTTAATTAAAAGAGTCATTATCTGATTATATTTTCCTTATTATACGTGTTTTTTAGATCGACCAAGTTTCTTTACTGCTCTTCCAAATCAGAACCCAGGACAGATCTGAATATTATTCTGCGGTCACTGTGAGTAATAATAAATGGTGCATACCATCTGCATACATGCATTTCATATGCATTCCATATATTCTTTATATTATTTAAATAATCACGAATCATTTATTATTTCTATTGCTATATTGATATCCTTCATTTTCCAAATATATTATTCTAGTTCTATAATCTTAGTCTTTGATATATAATATTTCGGTTCTATAAATTTATACAATTTCCGCTCTTGATTATATTCATATGTTGTATTTATTGTATTGAGTATATTTGTGAATAACTGTGATGTGAAATAATGTGTTATTGTATCTGGGTGGAAATTGGGACGACGTGTGTCACAATGGGTCAGTGGGCCAGGTATGGGGGATTTGTGACTTCACTAACTAATTTTCATATGTTGTGAATATCTGAATGTGATTTGTTTGAAGATGCTGATGTATAACACGTGCTTGTGAAATATGCCCATTTATTATATTGTGAAAGCATACTGCTTGAATGTGTGAGTTTGCATTATTTATTATTATTCACTGAGTTTAGTGAAACTCACCCTCTTCCATAAAAATTTTTCAGGAAATAAAAGTATCGTTGGTTTATAAGACTCTGTTTCCTACTCCGCAGAGATTCGAACATGTTAGTATGAATTATCTGTTAATATTTGTGGTTTTTCGCACATTTTATTTAACTCCGTAGTTAGGATGTTTAATCAATATTTGGTTATGTAAAAGAAATTATCTTGTGATTGTAAATAAATTGTAAAATATTCTTTTTGAATATTTGAAAACTATATGATAGGAATAGTTTGATCATATTATAACAAATAAATATTTACATGAGAAAATATTTTTATTAAATGGATATGGGCCCGAGCTGTGAACAGTATTTAATACTAAGGCTGGATCAGAAATGTAAACTCTGATTATATTATGAACAATGTCATAATATGAGCTTACTATTTCATCAATCAAATGATAATAGTAATGAATTTTTATAGTTTAGGCTTACTACGGGTCTTGGGGGCCTTAAACTTATCTAAATTCTAGTGCCGGTCCGATCCACCATTTTGGGTCGTGACATTTATGTCTCTAAAATCTAAAATATATTGTATAGTTTGATTATAGGTTGAGATAAACTACAAAAATAGTTTAAGAGTCAATTAACAGAGAGGAAAGGCTATGGAAGCCTTTCAATTTAGGTTAGTACAATACTAACTTATTATATTGATTAAAATTAAATATATGTGATTTCATTTACATTTTATAAAATAATTTATTTCATTAAAAGAATTATTGAAATATTAATTTTATGGATTTTGAAGGAAAAGAATGTTGTTCAATATAATACGATTTTGAAATGATTCTTGTGATGAATTTAGAATTTTATATGAAAAAATATTAGCCACTTATTATTTGTTGTTTTATGAGTGGCTATAATGAAGTGTTTGTAAAATAAAATGTTACCTAATGTGATTTTATTAAATATTATGACCGATTGAATATGAATATTATTATTGAAATGATATATGATTGATATTTTGTAATATCTATTAATATATTAAGAGATGAGTAAATTTTATGCGTAAGATTCTGAATAAAGAAAGAAAGATAAGATTTGGGCTCTAATATATTTAATGTGAAATTGTTGTATGATTTGATTATTATGTAAGATGAACATATTTGATTTTGATGCCATTATGATATGTTATGAGCTATAATCATATGTTAAGTTCTAAATGCCTTGTGTTTGGGCGGATGCACTCGCTATGTATAAGTAGGCTTCGATGTTTTTATGATATGGTTAGTGACCTAAGGCTATAAGTTTATGAAATATTATATGCTTCATTTTTTCTAAGTGTATACGAGCCGCTAAAAAAATATATGTTTTTAAAGAAATTAAGTTAATAAGTTATGTTATATGATTTTAATTTATTATATGTTTTTAATTTAACGAATATGTGATATTAGTAATAAGTGAATTTATAGTATATTAATTTGAATATTGACTTTAAAAAGAATAGAATATTCAAGTTAAAAATAAATATTTAATGTAATAAATATCATTATTAATGTCTTATTTACAAATATTTATAATTAAAAAAAATTTATTTAAGATTTATATTTTAAATTTATCATATGAATTAATGTATAAATAGTACCACTAAATTTTATATTCAGTATGTTAAGTTTTTTCATGAGTGGATTGAAAATAGTACAAATTGAGATTATTCAGTATTCCAACGTCAGAGGAAGACGATGTTTTCTTCAAACATTTAAGCATATTTTAAGAGCTTGACACTTAGTATAACTATTATTTAGTGAGAGTGTAAGTAGTGAGTTGGAAATTGAAATTAAATACTAACTTTTATTATTGAAGGTTTCCTCAGAGGAATAAATGTTTTAAACTCAAAAATCTTTTTGCAAATGTTGTTTTGTATACATATGAAAGATAATTTTATTCTACAGGGACATATTTTTTTATTTTATATTGATAGAAATTTATTCATATGAGCTATAAAGTTATTAAGTTATTTCAAAAGTTTTCTCTGAAATTATTAAATTTTCCGTTGATATCTTAATGTAATAAAAAGAAAAATTACCTCTTCTTAAACAATAAATTTTCTTAATTAAGTATCATATTTATTATTAAATAAGTCAGTCTATACCTCTAGCATAGAATATGATATTAATTGTCTAGTCTTATAGGACTAGATAGTGGGTGTTACAAAAATGTTAATTTCAAGCAAAATGTGTGGGAGCATGAAATTATAAATTCACAGATAAAGTCTTGTCTAAAAAATTAAACTATAATTGATGTAATCAAGTTATTAGTTAATGGGACACACCAAGAGATAGTTTAGTGATAAGTACATATATGATCAGACAATAAATTTGATTCCAATACCCTCCCCTGATACTCCCAAAAAGAGAAGTTATTAATTGATAACTAATAACAATAAAAAAAATAACAATTTAATTCTTTAAAGCGTTCCAACCATTCCCTCTCAAAAAAAAAAAAAAAAAAAGTGGTCTAATCACTAGCCGAGCCCAATTTAGCCCGAAACAAGCCCAAAGTCATCAATTAAAGAGTAAAGACCATCCGAAAGCCCAAATTGTGAGCCGAACCACCCGACCCATATGGAGCGTCCGCTTTTGTCTTCATGGCGGTCCTGCTTTGCTATACTTAAGATTATAGAAACAGAGACAGGGTTCAAGCTTTAAGGCGGACAGGGCTTTAGCGATTTTGAATTTTCTCTCTGCAGCAGCAAAATTCCATCTCCATATCCTTCTAAAGCTTATTAGTAACAATAATAACAAAGAATAGGATTTCCCATGGCGACGCTGTCGCATGCTCAGGCTGTCAAGTCACTCAACAAATTGGCCGGTCGCCGCCGCTTCGTTGTACGTTCTCTCTGTCTCTCTCTTAAACTTTATTGTGAATTTTGTAAGCAGTTTAACTACAACAAGTGTTTACAGATGCAAACAGAGAAAGAGGAATAAGAATGACGAAAGTCCTGCAATTTGATAGATATAGATATTTTAAGTGGCCGGATAACTTAATTTCTGCCTTTAAGATTTATTGCTAGCTAGTTGAACTCTATTTAACATCCCAGCAGACGGACTTAACTATTGATGTATCCAAATTTTGGTCCATATTTAAACAGTATTACATGGTTTTTCAGAAGAAATTAACCAACAACTTCTTCTTCTTCTTCTTTTTTTTTTTTTGGCTCGTGCTTTTCTTGTTTTTTATTTTTGTTAATGGTTTGCACTATTCGTTCGTTTATTTAGTATTTGGCTGTGTTCATACTTGAATTGGTTTGTTTTGTCCAGTTCAAGACCTTCTCTCAGAGAATAGAAGGAATTGAAATTGATGTCTACCGAAGCCTTGATAAAGTCAAATCTGAGCCATCAGAGGGTTCTTCTTTTTTCCGGGATTTCCTAGTGGAATGGAGGGTATGTCTTTTTCGATAATGTGTGTATTTCACTTGAATTATAGGAATCTTTTGATTGATGGAAACTGAAATTCGGGTAGTTGACATCTAACTAATTCTACAATGATTGGTTATTGAGAGAATGGAGTTGTTTTCATTCAGATTATTTTTTTGTCTTTCTTAGTCCAGTCTTGCTCTTGTAGAAAATGGTTTTCTTCCCATCAAGCTGATATTGCAAATTGTATTTGACAGTTGGTTTACATATTTGATTATCAGCTTTTTGGAAAGCTTTTCTCACAAAAGAAACAGATGTAATGAGATTGCACAGATTAGAATGGTTGTTTTATGCTTTTTTTTCCCCTTGAACTTGTCCATATTGACGTAGAATGGATTTGAAGTAGTGTCGTGTCCCTTTGTTGAGCCAAGAGTTGAAAATCCTGGATTGAAATTTTAAATTTCTGTTCCATAGGATTTGAATATTTCTGTTTGGTTTCACTATGCTTATGATGTTTATGGTATGTCCAAAATACAGGAACTGAATACTGCAGAGGACTTCATCTCGTTTTATGAGACAATGATGCCCTTGGTACAAACATTACCTTTAGTGCTACTGCACAAAGAATCAATTCTTTCAGAACTTCTTTCTAGATTACAAATGAAAGCACGATTGTCGCTTGAGCCTATTCTCGGGTACATGCTTTTTGTTCTGCTGAATTCTTATCTTATTTGCGATAATGCTTAATAATGCCTTTGTTATCCCTCCTTTCTACTCTTTGTTTGAATAATTTGGATTCGTCAAATTTGATGATATATGGTGGCATCATTTTGTTCTGAAGACAATTTCATGCCGTTGAACTTTCACTAAAGTATGGACATGGATAGCTGGCATCTATTTTTGAATTGTGATGACATTAATCTGGCTTCAGGATTCATGGGTGTTCACTGATGGAGAAAGGAAATAATGAACACCAACTTCATTGAGATAAAAGAAGAGCACAAAACTGCACATTCTGTAAGATTGAAGTGTATTAGGTTGAAATTGGAGAACTCAAATCATAAGATACTTCCTTTTTTCAGATTGACAGCTGTTTGTCTCGTGGGCATTTTTCATTGTCATTTGCCCTTAAATGCTTGACCTGTTTTCATATTTAGACCAAATGAATCCATGTACTTGCGTATTTCTTTTTACCTTAGATGTGCTAGTCTAGTCATTTTGCCTTGTCTTTGCAGCAAATGAAAATGGTCCTTCCACTATTTATTCCCTATGATATCAAGCAGGAGATTGGCTTGATTTATAATAGTGCAGAGAAAGAGAAGGACCAATCATGGACTTGGTATAAATTATATTTCTGGGCTTCCCCAAAAGTTAGATTTATCTCACCATTCCATGCTGCAAGGAAAATAGATCTTTTAATTGTTTAACAGAAACATTGTTAAATTCTTGAACATTGCAATTGAACTGGTCATATTATGATAAGCATACATGTTTTCATATTTTTTTGAGATTGGATGGACATATTTCTTATTTTATTGGGATATGTGTCTGCCTTTTTTTTTTTTTCACTTGACATCTTCTTCCGCGTCAGTGTGTCTCTTATCTGTCAATATAATTGTCTTTTTTACCAAAAACTACTAGTGTCAATATGCTACTCATCCAGTTTGTTTAATTTCTACAGGTTAATTGCAGTTCTATCCAGAGATCTATTAGAGGACTTCATCTCGTGAGTTTATATTCCTTAGGGTTGTGGTCATTGATTTCTCTTTCTTTCTTTCTTTTTTTTTTCTGTAACATTTGTTTTCAATATTTTCCATGGTAAATAGATTTCGGACTTTTTAAATACTTGTACAAGGACCTTTTTTATATTGATTTTTTTTTTTTGAATTAAGAAGGAAAGGGGAAAACCTAGAATGAGTTGGGGAAGTAGCTAAAGAGGATTTATTGGCTACAGATGTTTTTGTAGATATAGCCCTAAACCAGGAAACCAGGTGCAATAGAGGAAAGGAATCCATATAGTTGACCTCAACTAGTTTTCTAGTAGGATTTATTTTTTATTTTTTATGAGTTAATGCGTAGAGTAAACAGAAGTGTCCTTGGTAAATTTTCTATAAAACATGTAGAGGTGCTCCTTGCATGTGAACTGTCTTCAGTTCTCAAGTGTCTGCTTGTTCAACTTTTGGATCCTTTATCTTTTCTTTGAACTCTCTTTGTCTCTTCCCCCGTTATCCCCTTCTTTATGCATTTGATAGTCTCAAAAGTAGAAGTTTTGTGATCCAGTTCCTCATATTTTATTTTCCTTTTATGGGGTCTTGATTGGTCAAAAGAGGGGTTTAAAGTTTTGAAGTGTTTTCTTGTTCCAATGTACTAACTTGTTATGTTTTCCATCTGTGAGGAGACTATAATGCAATTATCAGGTCTTGAAAGTTCATTGATAAGTTCCTATTATTGCTCAATGTAAATTTCCTGTGTCGGTGTACTAATTTCTTATTTTCTATTTCTGACATGGTTGATGTATAATTTTGGGACTTGCCAGCTTTTTGCCCAGGATTGCTGATTCACTTGTCTCTCTCCTCGAAAGTGGTGCTGACAGGGAGCCAGAGATCATTGAGCAGGTCTAAACATGGTTCCAATGAAGTTTAATCTGTGCATACCATTTTTCATAGTTGACTATGGCTTACTATTTTTATGAACTTTAATCTTGGATTATCTGCAGATTTTTACATCATGGTCTTATATTCTGATGTACTTGCAAAAATATCTTGTGAAGGATGTTGTACACATGCTCAAGTAAGTAAACATTGTTATTTTAACTTACTGTATGTTTTATTGGATAATCTTATAGCTATATGTGCAAATGATAGTTTGTGTACATATATTTGCACACTTTTAATAGGTGGAATTGCTTTTTCCCACTTGATATATTTATTTATTTTTTTCAGGTTGACAACAAAATTAAGATATTATCCAAAGAGCTACGTCCAAGAATTTATGGCAGAGGCAACTTCATTTTTGCTGAGAAACGCTCCCAATGGGCAGCTTAGAAAAGGTATTGTCATGCTGTCATTCTTCAAATTCATTGCCTTTATCTGTTTACATTGGTTTTTCTTGCCAGTTTGTGGAGCCAAATGTTGCTTAATAATACATAAAAGTTGTAATTTTTGCTGGTTTTAGTTATGCTGTTGCTGTTGAGCTATCTTTATAATTGGTGCGGACTTTCTTTGGTTTCTTCTTGGGGGACAAAAGGCCTTTCATGAATTAGTAATTACTGTAACTGGGAAGTGCATATGTTTAAGTTATTGATGCAACTACTTGAGAAACTTTATCAAGTTAAATTATTTTTTGAATATTGTAGTCCACTAAATATAGGAGTGTAGTTCTTTCTGGAAAAGTTCTTTATATATTGTTATGGAATGGATATGGTAGTTTTTTTTGGGGGAGGCCAACCGTTTTTCTCATTTATTTTCTGCATGTGATGTTACCCGCTTTGTATTCCTAGAAGATATGCTTATAAGTGTACTACTTGAGCAAGAAAATATGTTTTATTCGTTTGTTGTTGGGTTAATGAAACAAATATTTTGGTTATAGTTTTTCCTTGTTAATAGTGTTGCATTTGTTGAACTCAAATTTTTCCTTGTTTTTCTTGAGGAGTGTGGTATGAAATTTAAATTTATGCTCAATTTAATGATGTGTGCGCTTTTAATTGCAGGCATTAGAAAGATCATGTTTGAGGTTGTGAAGAAACCATTACTTACACGAAAATCTGGAGTTAGTGCTTTACTTTATTATATTATGAGAGGGACCTCTTCAAGGTTTCATTCAAGAGCAGATAGGGTACTGCAGCTATTGACAGAAAATTCTATATTCACTATTTGTGAGAAGTTTGACCAAGGCAAGCTCTTTCTCTAGGACACTGCCTTGTACTAACTATTTGCAGTTTAATATCATTTACGTGCTTCCTTTCTGCTTAATGTTTACCCAATCGTTCACTACTTTCATTCTCTATTATATAAATTTCATACGTTTTATTTCATTTTTTACAGTGTACTAGAGAAAATATTTTCTGATTAATATTTGAGTCGTTAATCATAATGGTTTAGGGAAATGTTGATTCACTTATTACCCTATTCATTATTGGAGGAAACCTGATCAGGCGATTAGGTTTTAAAATGTCTTTTCTTCTGCTGAGTCCTGCATACGGAAATAACATGATGATCTCAAAACTAGCACATAGGAATAGTGGGGAGAGCAGTTTTAGGTTGATATTTCCTTTAAAAATTTTTAAATGTTTTCTTATGTATTTTATGAGTGTCCTATGTTTAACGCTGAGAGCCTGCAGTGCATATTTTGGCTTTTGATTAATCTGTTATGGCTGTCAGTTTGCTTGGATTGATTACTCGATTCTATTTCTGGATGGATTATGCTCATCGTGGAGTGGAATATTCTTTTGTGTAATTGTGCTTCTCTCTCTCTCTCTTTGTTTTTAGATGTGGATTCTGTTATTGAAGTTCTAACTGCTACCTTCCGAAGATTATGCGAGGATCTGGAACCAAGGGAGTTAAATTTGATATGGAATTGCTTAGATCGGAGATTAGGTGACTCTGAAAATGACCAGCATCTAAGTTGTCTTTTATCACTGCTTATTTCAGTTGTTGAGATAAATAATGGGATGAAGATTTCAGGTGAGCAATGGCGGTCTTCTTATAGTTTTTTTTTTTTTCTAAGTTGCTTGGTGTGTTTGAACTCACATCTATATACCTCTGTACAAGGGTGAGGAAAAATGTATACTATCTATATCCTTTTTCATTTCCAACTTATACTGATACTGTGCAGATTACCAACCAATGATTGAACGAGTAAAGTCAATTGTTCAGAAGTTTATTGTTCCTTCTAGCATTGTGGTGGAAGAAGGCAATTCTAAAGTTGTTGATAAGGTTCTACAATTAATGCTGTGCATTCTTGATGGGCTCAAGAGCTTGAATGATATGTCTACTATCTCTGACTGTTCATTGCAATGGACTTCTGTGTTTCAATTGAGGAACTCAAGGTGTTGCCTCCAGTGGCATATTTTTCTTTTTCCTTTTTTTTTTTTTGGTTTGTTTTTTGGTGCCATTTCTTGTATTTCTGTCTCCTTTTTTCTGACATACATGTGGTTTGGGTTTTAGTTGTTTGACTTTTATTAAGGAACTGCTGGAGAAGGATCCCTGTGTAATATATGCATTCAGAGTTAATATTTTGAGGTAATCATCATAGTTTAATTGATTTAGGGGTTTTCATGAAATGTTGTAGTTTGGGCACACAAGTTAACACTTCTATTGGATTTTCAGTGCGTTGAATGATTTAATAGAAACTTCACAAGAGGATGTCCTATGCATGCTTTTGTCCTTCTGTGAGAGACTGCAAAAGGACACTTTAAGTTCTGGCATCTTAGATGGTGCACCTGAAGAAAGTCTTTCGAAGATATGTGATTTTCTACAGGGGGCTATCTCCTCCTGGACAGGGGTGATCAATAACATTGCTCTTGGCAATCCATCATCTACTACAATTGATAAGGACAAGTTGGCTCTGCTCTGGGGAGTCATCTGCTGTTATCCTCATATGATGGGTATCCAAGCAAAGCCATTGTTACTAATGGATTTGTTAGCTACACTTGATCGCCTCTTGATGATTGACGATGGTGAGACAATAACTCCTTTAATTCTGGGAAGTAGTTTGAATTTGGATGTAATTTTACCTGTTTACCTCTGGTTGCATGTCTTCATGAATGACTTGTGATGTGAAATGGCTTTAATGTTGAACTTACATTTGATTGAGTTACTTTTAAAGCCCTCAGAGAAGTTTCAGGTGTTCTGTATATGTTGATGTTCTAGTTGTCAATTATTGTCACATTTTCATTTGTAAAGTTTAGTCTGAGAGAGAGGAAAGTTTGTATAATTATAACAAATTAAGAGTGCTGATGTATTGTCCCAAAGATTCGTTGAAATGGTTTTGTATTAATAGATTGCACAATTCTGTATATTGCTTTTATGTGAATTCTAAATAATTATTTGCTGTTCTTTCAGAAACTATTGCTGGTGTTCACAAACGTACTTGGCAAAGCCTGGCAGGAGCTGCTTTAAGTTCCTGTTGCAAAACTGGCAAAATATCTGGGTTTGAAGAAACAAGCAAAATTTTGTGTCTTGCAAAAAAATGCAAATCGTCATTGCATTTATTATCTGCTGTTGCTGATTATCTGGACTCTGTGCATGGGTACGTTGTAATTTGCTGGTGTTGGTGTATTAAGCCTGTTTTTTCTTTTTTTAGTGCTAACTACATGTTGATCGTGTGTTTTGATTGGAAACTTTGTGCTTGCCGTAACTCTGCTATCACTAATCTAATAGGCCAAAATTGGAGTCTGACAATCGCAGTAAAACATATCATCCTGAGTTTGAAATAAAGAAGGCTGTTGATGCATTAGACATGTTTGCTGATAATTTGTGCAACTCAGACAAGGGAATTCGTGTTGCAACCCTAAGAATTCTGTGCCACTATGAATATCAAGAATGTGAAATATCACTGAAGGATCAGCGACCTGAGAAGAGAATGAAAACAGAAGTTCCTCAGACTAATTCTGCAGAGAGTCATGGTATTAATGTAGGTATATCTATGCTGTCATGACTCCTTCCATTTGTCACTTATTCTAATTAAGTAATGGTGGATTTCCCCTTGAATGCCAGGTTCTTCAGCTCCTCCTCTTGATTGAAGCAACTCCTCTTTCAATTTCTAGTAGCAGGAAAGTTATCCTATTAATCTCTAAAATACTGATGGCTCTTTCTGCTGGAAGGATATCTGAAACTTATATACCCATCATTTTGAGTGGAATGATTGGCATCTTCCATAACCGTTTTAGTTATCTATGGAATCCTGCATCTGAGTGCCTTGCAGTTCTGATTGGGGAACACGTTACCCTTGTATGGGACAAATTTATTTGCTACTTTGAGAAATGCCTATCTGCATTTCAGTCATCGCATGATAAACTGGATGGACAAAGTACAGTTTTTCCTTACAACTCTAATGGTAAGTGATAGCATTTCCATGCTGTTCTGATTGGGGAAAATGTTTGCATGATTTTCTTGTCTCCTTTGTTGTCACATGACATTACAGTTCATTTAGATAGATGAATATTTGAAATGATGGACTTGGATTTGTATTTCAAGTGAAAAACTATACAAATTAACACCGTGTTCAATTTGAATCCACCTTCATTTCAAATAAGCATATAGGTTAATTGCAATGTTACTTTATGATGATTCAACATCATGTTAATTTCTATAATTTTTCACATGAAACGAGCATATACCTAACGAACCCCAGGAAATTAGGTTGTTTAACTGGTCAGTTCTATTTCTTATGTTCTAGATTAAGTCTCCATCCTATTGGTGAAGATAAATAAGATTAGAACGTCTTGTTCTTGTATACCTCATTTTTGTGCAGCCAACTTGGTCTTTTTCATTTTATTGCAAATTTTCTTTTTGATTGAAAGGGAAAGTAAGGTCTTTTCTAATGTTACTTTTATGGTGATTAACATCATGTTCATTTCTACAATTTTTCGCTTGAAATAAGCTTCCTTCCAATCTAACCCTTGCATATTATGTTCTCTAGATTGAGTGTCCATCTTCTTTGTGACTGTAAAAAAGATTAGAATATATAGGTTCTTTGTGTACCTCTTATGTTTGAAGCCTGCTTGTTCTGTTTTCATTTTATTTTAATTTTTCCTTTTTTGATTGAGATGGAAAGGAAGGTTGTTTGAATGTTACTCTATGAATGTTAATTTCACTCTGATTTTGGTGTTCAGACTTGGTTGAGCGTTTTATTTCTTTTGCTGTTCCTGCATCTGATAGCACACCACAGGCAACTGTTCTGTCTTCATTGCTGCAGTCTTTACAAAAAATTCCATCAGTTGCTGAATCTCGTTCTCGACAAATTGTACCACTGTTCTTGAAGTTTTTAGGTTACAACAATAATGATCTTCGAAGGTAGCTTTGGCTTATTCACCTGCCGATAGGCTCTCTCTCTTTCCTGTCTCTTTTTCTTTGAGCAGTTTGGACAATTTCTTGTGAAAGCTTTACCACATAGTGTGCAGTCAGTTCATGTTTTAAGTTGGGATTGCAGTGTTGGATCATTCAGTACAGAAGATTGCAAAGGCAAGGAGTGGAGGGGTGTCCTCAAGGAATGGTTAAACTTGTTTAAACTTATGCGGAATCCTAAGGCCTTTTATCGGGGTCAGTTTTTAAAAGATGTTCTGCTAATCAGGTTAGGAAATGCTATATTAAATACCTCGATAATTTATGGTGTTATGTTTCAGATCTTCTAAAACTTCTTGGTGATTTAACTTCGACTGTTTTTACTAGACTTGTGGATGAAACTGATGCTGAAATACAGATGAGGGTTCTTGACTGCCTCTTAACATGGAAAGATGACTTTTTGCTCCCATATGAGCAGCGTCTGAGAAACTTAATCATCTCAAAAAATTTGAGAGAGGAATTAACGACGTGGAGTTTGAGCAGAGAATCTTATCTCATTGAAGAAGGTCATAGAGCTAATCTTGTGCCTTTAATAATTCTTGTTCTGATGCCGAAAGTTAGAAAACCAAAGACGCTTGCCTCTCGAAAGGTATGCCCGACACATACACTTCTTTTATAGTTCTTCCTATCTTATTGACCACCGTACTTTCTTATCTCTCTATGCCAGAGATGGTATTACAAAAAATTAGATAACTGTTGATAGAAAATGGCAAAAGGTGTCCTTTGAGCCAAAACCACAATGAGAAAAAGAATTTCGTTATATATATATAGTTTGTCATCTTATGTTAAAGTCATAATACTTCTTTTGTTAGCATACAAGCGTGCAGCATCGAAAGGCAGTTCTTCGATTCATAGCTCAACTTGATGTCAATGAGATATCTCTTTTCTTTGCACTGTTAATAAAGCCCTTACATGTTATATCAAAGGAAGCTGATGGTATCAATAGTATGTTTTGGACCTTACCTGAAAGTTCTACGTATGTAATTCAACTATTGAAACTCTTGAAGTACTTCACCTTGGAAAATATAATGGAACTCCCTTGGAAGAAGAGATATGGTTTTCTGCATGTCATTGAAGATATTCTTGGAGTTTTTGATGAATCACATATCAGACCTTTCCTGGATCTGTTAATGGGATGTGTTGTTCGAGTGTTGGGAAGCTGTACTCCAAGTCTTGATGTTGCAAAGGGATCTGGATCTTCTGCAGCTGAAAGTGATTGTAGTGCTATCTTTGAATTGCATAAAGAAGACACTGCTGCCGTTAATCATGCACTGGTAATGTTTAAAAATGCTGAATATACTGAATCTTGCTAGCGTCAAAATCATTATTGTTATTGCTGGTTCACATCAGCAGTTTCTTCATTTAGCCCTGTAACATAAATTAACTAAATAGTGATTGTGTTTGTAATGAATGCTGACTGGAGAGGACGAATTCTTCTTTTATCATTCTGTTCTCTCTATCCCTTTTTGAAAATGTGTCTTGTTGAGATTTTTGTCGCTGTTGTTTTACCTGCAGTCTGGTTGCTCATTGAGAAGCAAATTCTGTCATTCATGAGGTGACAATGGTCATTCTCGGTATTAAGTTGGATTTACAAAATATAACAGTTTCTAATGAAAATTATTGCCTTTTCAGACTGGCACATCTCTGAGGCAGTTCAAGGATCTGAGGTCTTTGTGTCTGAAAATTGTTTCTGTTGTTCTCAATAAGTATGATGATCATGACTTTGGTAGCGAGTTCTGGGACATGCTCTTCACATCAGTAAAACCTTTAATTGACAATTTCAAGCAGGAGGGTTCTAGCAGTGAGAAGCCAAGTTCACTTTTCTCATGCTTTTTGGCTATGAGTAGCAGTTTCCACCTCCTACCGCTCTTGTCTAGGGAAAAGAATCTTGTTCCTGATATTTTCTCAATTCTAACTGTCCCTACTGCTTCTGAAGCTATCAAATCTTATGTTCTTAAGTTCACTGAGAACCTGCTGAATCTTGATGAAGAATTGGATGATGAAGACAATGTGGCTAAGGAACTTCTACTTCCAAACCTTGACAAACTTATCACCAGCTTGCACCGTCTTTTCCAAGGTGATGGTGCAAGCAAAAGGTATTAATGGTTCACTTCAATACTATTAATTTGTATTTTATTCAAATTAATATGTATTTGCACTTTCCTTGTGCCTGACATAACATATGCTAAGGTAACAGATGCATCTGTCTGGCTTAGTCTAGTGGCTAAAACGTAACTGCTTGAGTGCAAAAGATGATATTAATATTGCATGTCCAAAGAAAAGAACTTTTAATTTTGTTAGATCATTTCCAGTGTCTCCTTTATTTGCTCTGCATTTGTAGACTGAAATGAGGAATGGAGTCAGTGTGGATATTTATAAAGTGCTATTGAAATAGGCTTCCTGTTATACTTCTGCTACTTCACCTGTGTACCTGGTTTAATGTTCTTCTATCATTGAGAAAGTGCAATGACAATTTACTAGGTGGGTAGCTTATTTGCTTAAAAATAATGCAGGGAACATTCTCCATGAATATGACGTGGGGTTGTATACTCGATTGATTTTGAATATTAGCCTTGTTGACTCTTTTTTTACTGTTGCTTGCCCTTCCTTTTTGTGTTTGTTTAATGTTCCTAGTGAGGGTTATGAGGAGGTTGTAGAATGTGATTGACTTTCTCCAGTTGGGACTTTTGGAATGAGTATTTGTGAGAGGAATCAGTGGGTGAGTTGAGATATAGTTCTGAGCCTGTGTCCTGAGAGCAGTTCAGTTCTAGCTACTTTATGTCAGAAGGCAATGCTTTTAGGGAAGTGGTTAGGTTGGTTTCTGTTTGATGTGCCCAGCTAGCCCTAGCCCTAACCCTAACCCGAGTTTGTTTGCGTAGTAAATAAGATACTGAAAAGAGAGAAAAATAAAATATAAAATACAAAAAATAGAAAAGTACAAAGAGGCTGATTTTTGGTCATACAACTAGGAAATAGACTAGTAGTGAACTGGTATATTACTTGAGAAATCTGATTCCGAACTGATGTTGCACCCTATATAAATTATAATATCCTACGAGAATTAGGTAGTAACTGCAATCCGTAAAAAAAAAACCTGCAACTTTTTGCAGGTGGTGAGGAGGCTAGTACTAACATCTCTGGAGGTGTGTGTATTTGGTATTAGAAAAGACAAATTTCATTCCTTTTTCTCACTATTCTGCATACTAACAGAAACCGCTTGTGCTAGCTGCTTCTGGCCACTAGATCTTGCTTTTTTCCTTTTTTTTTTCCTTTTCTCTTTTGAATATGACATTCTTGTTTTGGTGGGCTTTAAGTAGTAAATACACAGATGGTCAATGCCTCTTTTGAATATTTCATTTTAGTTGCCAACGATATGGGCTTATATTATGAGTTTTACATGTTAGTTAAAAAAATTGCTAAACTCTCTTTTACCTCTGTTGTACTAGGAAGTTGGCCAAAAATCCTGGAGAGACGCATATTAGAATTTTCAAATTGTTGTCAAAATATATACAAGATAAGTTACAATCAAGGAAATTTTTGGATGTCTTGCTTCCATTGCTGGCAACTAGACAAAAAGAATCTGGTGAGAATATTTCCCAAAATTTGGTATGTATGCAGTTTAACTTCTATCTCAGTATGTAATTAAGTTTTATTTGTCTCTGCAGGTGTCTGTGCTGATTGCTTGCAAATCATTCGAGATATTATACCAGTATTAGGAAATGAGAGTACAAAAAATGTTCTTAATGCTCTCTCTCCACTTCTTATTTCTGTTGAATTGGATGTGCGGTTGAATATCTGTGATCTTCTTGATGCTCTTGCAAAAACTGATCCTTCTGTGCTCTTTGTGGTAAGGCTTGCTATTTTCTGAATTTCCTAACTGATATTGATTTTGAATTGAGTCATTATTGAAATTTTGTCACTTGACAATGCTTATTAATGTTGGCTTATGTCCAGGCAAAACTCATCCATGAATTGAATGCAACATCAGCTATAGAAATGGGTGGCCTTGATTATGACAGCATCCTCAGTGCTTACGAAAAGATAGATTTGGGTTTATTCTATACTATCGAAGAAGATCATGCATTAGCTGTCTTGTCGCATTGTGTGTATGATATGTCATCAGAAGAATTAATTTTAAGGCAAAGTGCTTATAGGTCGTTGCTTTCTTTTGTTGAATTTTGCGCTTTAATTCTTGGTGGAGAGGATAAGAGCCATGATGGTACCTATCAAGTGATTTCAACAAATAGCAAATATTCTTGGACAAAAACAAGTGTTCTACGCATAATAAACAAGTTTCTTTTGAAGCATATCGGGAACACAATGAAGGATAGAAGTTCGGTTAGGAAGGTATTAACAAAACCCCTCATGTATTATATAGTTTTCATTATATTCTTTTTGCATTATATCAGTCAAATAGTTTGTGTAGATTGAGTAACGCAAAAGCTTTGAGATCCTGGTGTAATACCATTGATAACCTTGTTTGAAGTAAATATTTTACTTCACCCTCAAAAAAGTGTCTATTTTTTACTGTGGTAAATGCATTGACTTGCAATTTTTGCCAAAATTTTTATTGTTGAATAGTTTTATGTCTAAAATTTTACATATAGTAAAGTAAGGTGTAAGGAGACCATAGAAAATTGCCACCACCACTTATGTAGACCCCCATATGCCCTTGTTCGTAAGTGTGGTACTGTGTTAGCAGAGGTTGCTAAATGGGGGAGAGGTAGACCTAGAACCACATGGAGGGAAGTTGTCACGAAGGATCTTCAGTATTTGAATATTAGTAAGAATAAAGTTATGAACAAAGCATAATGGCGACAAGCTTATGCTAACGAGTTTAAGGCTTAGTTGTTGTTGTTGTCTATCTTATGTTTTGTTTATTTACTAATATAGCAAATGATTTACATTTCTTTTCTTTTCCAATTTTTCCTTTTCACAGAAGGTATTTCAAAAGTTTTCCAATTCTATACTGTGCTTTAATTGCTTAATTGACACAGTGGATATGGAAACAAAGGATTCATGTAGCCAACCCTAACTAATTTGAGACTAAGGCTTAGTTGTTGTTATTTGGAATGAAAACATTAGAAAATGGATAAGACATTAGATTTGGACAATGTTTTGCGCAGAAGGAGTAAGTACTCCCTAGCATTGGCATGGTTTTTTGTAATTGATTTACATGGTTTCAGGAATGGATCGAGTTACTACGAAATATGGTGTGGAAACTTCCAGAGGTGGGAAATCTAAATTCTTTCAAAGTGCTGTGCTCTGAGGATGCCGAGCAAGATTTTTTCAACAATATTATTCATTTGCAGGTCCAATTTTGTGCTTACTTTCAAGTTTTCTTATAAGTAGATTTTGTTAACATTGTTTAGGCTTTCATGTGTTGTACAAACTGGTTGGCTAATGAAATTATTTCCATTTCCTCTCGCTCGTAAAAGAGCTTGGGCAGTATTCTTGACAACATGCATTTTCTGGTTCTTCTTATTTGAGAGACCCTTACTGTTTCTTTTGTTACTGCAGAAGCATAGGAGGGCTAGGGCACTTGTACGGTTTAGTAACATTATAAGTAAAATTAACTTCTCGGAGGTCATCATTCTTTCCCTTTATTATGTGAAAGATTTTCTGATTGTAACTGCCATTTACCCCACAATATTACAGAACTCACTGAGGTACTATTAATTTTCAGGACATTATGAATAGAGTGTTTGTTCCACTCTTTTTCAATATGTTGTTTGATGTACAAGGTGGAAAGGGAGAACACATTAGAACAGCATGCATTGAAGCTCTTGCTTCAATTGCTGCTCAGTTGGAATGGAAGCCATATTATGCATTATTGAACAGATGTTTCCAGGAGATGAAGATGAACCAGGACAAGCAGAAGTTTTTATTGCGGCTGATTTGCTCTATATTGGACCAGTTCCATTTTTCACAAAATTTTTCCAATCGAGTAAGGAAAGACTCTTTAGACAGTGTTGCTGATAGCACTGAGACAGTTCCTTTAGCTACTTCGCAAAAATGTGGCAGTAATTCTTCTGCTACATTGGTTAAATGCAGTACTTCTGTTATAGCCAGTGATGTACAGGCATGCCTTCAAAAAACTGTTCTCCCTAAGATGCAAAAATTACTGGATAATGATGCGGTTAAGGCCAATGTTAACATCAATGTGGCTGTACTGAAAGTGTTGAAGTTGCTTCCTGCAGACATGATGGACTCGCAACTTCCAAGTATCATTCATCGCATTGCAAACCATTTAAAGAGCCGCATGGAAAGCATCCGTGATGAAGCTCGGCTTGCTTTGGCTGCTTGTTTAAAGGAGCTCGGCCTGGAATTTTTGCAGTTTGTAGTTGGGGTTTTGCGAGCTACCTTGAAGCGAGGATTTGAGCTCCATGTGTTGGGATATACTCTCAATTTTATTTTGTCGAAGCTTCTTTCATATCACATTAATGTGAAGTTGGATTATTGTGTGGAAGATCTCCTTTCTGTTGTAGAGAATGATATTCTTGGGGATGTTGCTGAGGAAAAAGAAGTTGAAAAGATTGCTTCTAAAATGAAAGAAACTAGGAAGGTGAAATCCTTTGAAACCTTGAAAATAATTGCCCAAAACATAACATTCAAAAGTCACGGCTTGAAACTTCTATCTCCAGTCAAAGCTCATATGCAGAAACGTCTGACTCCTAAACTGAAAACCAAATTGGAAAGCATGTTAAATCACATAGTGGCTGGTATTGAGTGTAATCCATCTGTTGATCAAACTGATCTATTTATTTTTATATATGGGTTTATCGAGGATGGGATCAATGAGGAGAATGGTCAGATTACAAATGCTTCTAGTTTTGACTTGATGCCTCGCTCTAGACATGGTGTGAATGATAAAGCAATTTCTGCTGGTGGAGTTATTGGAACTAAATCAGGATGCTCGCATCTCATCACAGTGTTTGCTCTGGAGTTATTGTATAACCGAATGAAGAGTGTAAAATTGGATAAAAGTGATGAAGAACTTCTGTCAATGTTGGATCCCTTTGTTAAACTGCTTGGCAACTGCTTGAGTTCTAGGTACGAAGATATTTTATCTGCATCCCTTGGATGTCTTACGCCATTGGTAAGGCTTCCCCTGCCTTCCCTTGCTTCCCAGGCTGATAAAATAAAAGTGACACTGTTGGGTATCGCCCAAAGTTCTGTAAATGCCAACAATTCTCTGATGCAATCATGTCTAAAAATGTTAACTGTACTCCTGCGGAGTACAAAAATTACCCTTTCGTCTGATCAACTGCATCTGCTAATTCAGTTTCCACTGTTTGTTGATCTGGAGAGGAATCCCTCCTTCACTGCCCTCTCAGTTTTGAAAGCAGTAGTTAATCGGAAGCTAGTTGTTCCTGAGATATATGATCTTATGATTCGTATTGCAGAATTGATGGTTACAAGTCAAGTGGATCCAATTCGTAAGAAATGCAGTCAGATTTTATTGCAATTCTTACTGGATTATCATCTTTCAGGAACATATTTGCAACAACATTTAGATTTTCTGCTCAGGAATTTGAGGTGTGTCCATCAGTTGAACGCATTTTTGTTTATTATATATGCCTATATATATGTATATGGGTTACTGACTTGCTATTCTTGCAGTTTTGAGTATTCAACTGGAAGAGAAGCTGTACTCGAAATGATCCACGCTATAATTGTCAAATTTCCCAGGAACTTTTTGGAGAAACAAGCACAAACAATATTTATCCATTTGGTGCAATCTTTGGTCAATGACAGTGATACTAAAGTCCGTTCAATGAATGGTACAGTTTTAAAGCTTCTGATTGGTCGTGTAAGTCCTCATACACTAGATTCCATGCTCGACTTTAGTCTATCCTGGTATGTGGATGAAAAGCGGCGACTCCAGAGTATCGGCGCACAGGTAAAATTTCTGAAACATGTAATAAATGGTAAATTGTGGCAAGATTGCATCTGGTTTCAAGAACTCTACCAACAGCATATTTGCATGCATGAAAATAAGGGCACGATTTTCAGATGCGAGTGTAGTTTTCGACAATAGGGACACATTTCTGTTGTTTTCATGCCACATTCTCTAATTGCTTTGTCTGCAAGAAGGCTATTGATGTATAACAGCCAGTCAATAACCTTCTATGATGTGAGGGGTTCTGGGAAGATGGCAAGATGCATCTGGTATAATGATGTGCTTCTTAGTATACCGGCTTACATGATGCATTCTTGAGTATAATGGGATAAGGAGATGTTGTTGCATGGGCCTAATCAGATCATTTTTTAATGTCTCATGTTTCACTATTACTCCAAAATTTGCATTTATATTCTATATGGGCTTGAACTGATGGAAACATTTCCCTTAAAGTTCAGATTCTTTCTCTTGCTACATTCATTTTCTAACGACCTCCGATTTTGTATGTACAGGTCATGGGATTACTGGTTGAGGTCTTGAATAAAAGCTTTCAAAAGCATATTAGCAGTATATTGCCTGTGAGTAAAACCATTTTGCAGGCTGCTGCTGATGTAGTTGCTGATAGTCCATTCCTAGATCTTGCTGATGACTCTGTTCCCCTCTGGAAAGAGGCATATTATTCATTAATTTTGTTGGAGAAGATTCTACATCGTTTTCCAGATCTCAGCTTTGAAAATCATGTTGAGGTACGGGTAATCACAGATACTACAGTGAAATTTACTGTGCTTCTCTTTTAGTAGAGACATTTTTTTTCTCTTGTTGGCTCCTTCATTTCAAATATTACAGAATTTTTTTAAAAATTCCACCGAGATCTAACTGTTGTAATTAATTATATATCAAGTTGCATATTCACTTTATGGATAAAATTGTTGTTTTGGGCAAAAAATTTAGAAAAATAGGCTCAAGAATAAAGGTGTCAATGAGATTTATTGAGGCCTATAAAGGGTCATTATAGATTGTCAATTGGAGCTTTGAGGATAGTGTCTGTTGAAATTAATTTAACACTCATCATTAACTTTAAGGTTGAATATCCTGATTTGACATTCAGTACATTGCTTTGGCAGAAGTGCATAATTTTATGTTTATACATCTATATCTAGTTTTCTATTGGTCTTGGCATTGTAGTCCATTACATGCCAGCAACTTCTATTTTCTTAGGTAAGTTATCTTTCCAGGTTCAATTAGAAAAAGTAATTTGGGGATTCACCTGTTACCAATTGGTAAATGTATGATTATAGAGTACCAGTTTTATTCTCAAAATCATTTGTCCATGAAGGTAGCATTCTTGAATTGTAATTTGATGCACATTTATTTATTGCATTATTGTTGATATCATCTGTCCACATTACAATAAATCTTTTTCAACGCCATGATGCTGTCAATTGGTTTGAATTGTGAATTTATTCTTTACGGATATTCTGCTCTTTTCTGGTCGGTGGCTTTACATTTACCTCCACCCTTCCAGTTCCTCCCCACTTCAATTATATGCTAACTTCTTTCCATCTCTCTCCCTTCTTTTTCTTTTGTTTCACAGGATATATGGGAAGCTGTATGCAAATTGCTCTTACATCCACACCCATGGTTACGCAACATATCTAGTCGCCTTGTGGCTTTTTACTTTGCTGCTGCAACCAAGGCCAGAAGGGACAGTCATGAAAAATCATTTGGAACTTTTTTCCTTATGAAGCCACATAGGCTTTTTGTGATAGCTGTTTCTCTCTGCTGCCAGCTGAAAACACAAGCCATTGATGATACTACAGATAACCTGATTACACAGAATATTGTCTTTACAATTTGTGCTATCCATTCTTTGATGGGAAAAGCGGAGTGTGCAGATCCATTTGTGTTCTGGTCTACACTTGAACAGCATGAACAGCGCTTATTTCTTGAAGCCTTTCAGTTACTGGATTCAAGAAAAGCAAAGGACATCTTCTTAAATGTTATCTCTGGTGTTCGCAGTCGAGATGATGGAGAGCAGACTGAAAATCTCCAATATTTGCTCATCTCCAATTTAATTAAAAAAATGGGTAAAATTGCTCTTCAAATGGAGGCTATTCAGGTTAGTTGGAGATGGTGTTGCATCTGAATTAATAAGCTTGGTGAAGATATCTGTGAATATTTTCTTTTGGTTTCCCTTCTATAACTTGAAATTAGAGGATTTTTTTTCCCTGCTCAAGCAATTTTTGTTGTCTAATGTTGAATGGTTGCATGCAGATGAAAATCGTCTTCAATAGCTTTGGAAAGATTTCTTTGCAAATCAACCAGGATGAGTTGCAACGTTATGCATTTGACATATTGCTGCCTTTGTATAAAGTTTGTGAAGGATTTGCTGGGAAGGTCATCCCTGGTCAGTTTATACTTCCTCTTTTTAGTCTGTTGTGTAATTCCATCTCTAAGTATGGAGATGACTAATTCTGCTTTTGATTTGTTTCCTCATTTTTGAGCTAATTATTTATTGGCTTCATTCATTTGACACATAAAAAGTCGGAAGCATTGTGTCCGACTTTTTATGTGTCCGAGAAATCATTTTGAGATCTTGAGTTGGTATATTTCCTTGTGTCATTTCTCTTTTCGATACATGTCTCCTCTTTTTTATAGTATTACCTTACATCATGTTTTTGTCAACACATGCTCCTATAAACGTTAGGCTTTTTAGCCTAGTTTAGTAGCTTTTAAGCAATTGGAGATTTCCCACATCAAGAACCAATAGATTGCCTTCTCAAAAATGTTTAGGTTGTCATTCATATTTATACTGTCATCATTGTTATGTAATAATTATTACTTGAGAACATGGAAGTTGAAGTCTGAAAGATAGTTTATAACTTAGTCACTCGTTTCTTCAGGGTGGCTGGTTCTGTTTCCATTATTCATTTGATGTTTATGTTGTAGTATATATCTCCTAGCTTATATCAAATGAATTTTCATCTCACATACAATTTGCTGCTGACATGAACTTGTTGGCGCATCTTTCAGATGATGTGAAGCAACTAGCACAAGATGTTTGCGAAAATATGCGGAATGGTTTAGGCATCCAAAATTTTGTACAGGTTTATAGTGAGATAAGGAAAGGTATTAAGGTAAAGAGGGACAAGCGGAAACAAGAAGAAAAGGTCATGGCTGTTGTCAACCCAATGCGAAATGCTAAGAGGAAGCTACGGATGGCAGAAAAGCATCGTGCCCACAAGAAAAGGAAGATAATGACGATGAAAATGGGCAGATGGATGCATTGAAAACTGAAGAATGTTTACTCACATGTCAATTGATCTGCTGGACCATAAGAACAGAACCCAGCTTCTTCTGCCTTGGCTATATCACTCTACCCATTGACCGGAGGACATCATTTTTTGAGAAATCCTTCCCATTTTACGAGTACCGGTTGCTAGTGATCATCTAGCAGAAGCGTTTTGAAGTTTGTTGCTCATGAGGTTGGTGGTAGACATGGAAGGCTATGGAAGCATGAAAGTTGGACGGCCTCCTTTGGAAATTGTCTAGCTCCAAAGCCCTTTCTGATCCCTTTCTTTCGAGAATTTGTACAGTAGGCTTTAATTTGAAGAATGTGTTAGGCTTGTATCCCTTGTCGAGTTCAAAATTAATCAATTTTTGCCCCTTCCCCCTCTCAAAACTATCTATTAGGCATAAAAATTTGGACAGAAGCTTATTTGTTGCATTACAAGCCTCCCAAAAGGGGGCATTATTTACGTGTACGAAACAGAGCCGGATGATACGGATCAAATTCCGAAATGAGCCCAGGTCTTTTTTAGTCCAGGAATTGGGTATTTGTCATTCTTTTGTTTTGTCAGTATATTATTTAAAAATTTCTTCTTTTTATCATTTAAAATTAAATATATACATAATTTTATATATTATACTATTATATATATTGGAGAGAAAAAAAGCATATTCTTTTTCTGTTGGGAAGAGGGAATTAACAATTCATGATCATGGTATATTGTTATTATTTGTGTTTATAGAAACGCGCATGACATATTATGAATCGCCATCTCTACGACCAGTCGTTAGGATGGCCAAATTAGGGAAATCTCGGCGTGGGTCCCACAATCTGAACTCTCTCAGTTTGCCGCCACTCGTGAAGCTGCCAACCTAAGGGAAGGTTCACCAACAAAGCAGATCAGAAAGAGACGGCTTGTATCAGGAAATAAATTTCTTTGAAAAAATAATTTATATATTTAACGAATAACTATATCAAAATTGTTGTTAATGTGATCTTTTCGATAAATGCGTGTATCTGGAAAATAATAAAATTATGGATATAAAACATGTTAATCCCTCGCACGCTCATAATTAATTAGCCAGTAATTCATGTAAGAAAGATATTATATATATTCCGAGGAGTGAAGATTATTCGGTTTAAATGAATTACTAAACCAAATTCATGTCTCTTTTAGTTAAATTCAATTAAAATTTTTTTCTAACAAATTTGGATTGGTCTCTTCGTTCCAAAATTGTTGGGCGTTTTGAACTATTTTCTCTAATAGTTTCTCTTGTACTTTCTGTAACAGACTGACCGTTGCTGCTTCTTCAACCTTTTCTTCTCTTTCTATGCCTCTTCACAATCCTTCCATAATATAACATATAACGCTTGCATTAATTTTTGTTTCTTTCCTTCTCTGTCGAGGAATTGCCCTCCCCTCCAAACCCAAAAAAAAAAAAAACAAAAAAAGTAAACTGTACGTAAAAGTTTCTCTTTACACGTCTCGGATCATTCTCATATAGCAAAATCACCATCAGGGCATCCATTTCTTGGCATTATGGAGGTGGGTCTTTAACCCCATTCCCATCTGCAGTGTGCCAAGAGAAGGTGGGTTTCTCTCCATTGCTAAAATATGGTCTTAACTGAAATTTTAATTATTATTATTATTTTATGTTTGTGTAATAGGCTTTATCATGTTAATGAGTTTATGGTTTTGATTTTTTTTTTAATCGGATTTTATGGGTTGTTGTAGGAGTTGGGATTGGAGATCTTGGCCCTGCAAATTTGGAAATTGTGCTCCAGTTCTTATTTTTTTTCATCGATGGGGGTATCCAAAGACAACTTTCATGGACTTGTTTTGGCCATTTCATCGAGCATTTTCATTGGTTCTAGCTTTATCATAAAAAAGAAAGGTCTCAAAAAGGCTGGTGCTCATGGAACCAGAGCAGGTTCAATTCCTTTGTATCATTTCTAATTTTTTGTTTTCTTTACACAGTAACACATATCTAATACTGTACAGGTACATAATTTTGTTAAACTTTTTGAGCTTTTTGCATGGATTCTAATAGTAGTTTTGAAATTTTTGTACAGTTCTTGCAGTGCTTCTAGGTCAAGTTTATTTTGTTTTTAAGTAGTTGGTTTTATGTGATCAGGTATGGGAGGGCATTCATATTTACGTGAACCCTGGTGGTGGGCTGGGATGATATCTAGTAAGTTCAACATTATGTTTTCCTTTTAATTTGCCTTTGAGTTTGACTTTGTAAGCTGAGAGACAACTCCAGCACCGCTGAGTCAAAGCTTATTGGTAATTTTCTTTAATTTTTAATTTGTGTATAACCCAATGAAAACACCATGCACATTTGCATGTATGCAGACAATATGTGGATGTAATTATTCTTTCATGAACACTGAAATTCAGTATGGTTGGTATGGGTGACTGCGAAAAGATCATGAGCATAGCCTAGCTATTTTTCTTCTCAAGTCTATGATCATACCAACCTCCAAAGAACACTTGCGACCTTACTAATATGTATTTTTAAGAATTTAAAATTTCCAAATTTTGGCAAGAAGCTTCTAAGTGGTGCTTGCTAAATTGATCAATTTTATTAAGGATTCTAATCTATTGCTATTGTCTACAGATCTGAATAGACCAGCTTTTTTCCTCAATTTACTTACAGCATTGTAATAATTCTTTAATTACGTCACTTTTATATGTGTTTTTGTAGTGATTGCTGGGGAAGCAGCCAATTTTGCTGCTTATGCATTTGCACCTGCAATTCTAGTCACACCCTTGGGAGCTTTGAGTATTATTTTCAGGTGAGATGCATCTTTATATGGCAGCAGGACATCAATGGGTGTCGTTACCTTTTCCTCTTTCATTTGATGTCTATCCAGGGGTAAGGTGCATGTCTATGAATGAATGCTATGTGTTTCTGATTAAATCATTATTCTGCAGTGCAGTGCTAGCCCATTTTATTCTGAAGGAGAAATTGCATATTGTTGGTGTGCTTGGATGTGTTCTTTGTGTAGTGGGATCTACAACCATTGTTTTGCATGCTCCACAAGAGAGAGCCATTGAATCTGTTAAGCAAGTCTGGTACCTTGCTACAGAGCCAGGTATTTGCAAAGTTATACTGCAGTTGCTTTCTTTTAATACTTTCAGATTTCTGCTCAGTTTTTTTTCACATATTATAAGAACAAAAAGAAGACCCTGCATGACTTATTGCCATGCTCCATGCTCATGGTTTCTGGGTACGTAGTTGTGTAATGGGGAGCATGAAACTCTTCCAAGTGTACTTTCTATTCGAATTTTTGCCTCTTAATGAAGAATTAATAGATTCTATGTTATTCTGTATTTTAGAAATATATAGGAAATCCATTTGACCATTATACTATGGACTGAAATGAACCAATGATCTTCAATTCAGACAGAACCTAATCAATGATCTTCCTTGATAATAAAGAAAAGGGAGGTGTAACATTGTTCATATTCTTACTGCTGAAGCTCTTCTTTGTGTGGTGAAAAATGTTGAACATAGTCAGCTTTATTTGAACGGATGGAGATTATTATGCAGAAAAAGGTGGATGACAATTAAACACACACTCTCTCATTGTTGGCATGTGCATAGAGAAGCCAAAGCCATCAGTTAGTTTAGATGCAAATTGTAAGTTTTGCCAGTTAGAGAGCCCTACTGTGATCTTATTGGGAGATGTTGAATGAAGCCTCTGAAACTTAAATGTCATTCTAGAGAAAGGCACTAGTGGTATAGTATGTATTTCAATCCATTCCACAAGGAGCATGGTTTGGAAACTTCTGTCTTTTTTTTTTTTCTTTTTCTGGTTGATAACATAATTGCTTTTATCTTTGATAAGTTGACTGGATTTGTTATTTCATACATTTCAGACAGCATAAACAAGGATTTTGACATAACATAGTTTATGAATCCTATAAGTCATATCAAACTAAGATATTTTTTTTTTGAACAGGTTTCCTCGTCTATACTGCCATTGTACTGATTGCAGTTGCTGTACTCATTTTTCACTATGTACCACTCTACGGACAAACCCATATGATAGTTTACGTTGGAATTTGCTCTCTCACTGGCTCCCTTACGGTCTGTCGTATTTCTTTGAAGGTTGTTAAGATTATGAAATTTCTGTGATGTTATTAACCTTTTGAATTTATGCAGGTCATGAGTGTGAAAGCAGTGGGAATTGCTTTAAATCTGACTTTTTCTGGATCAAATCAATTTATCTACTTTCAGACATGGCTTTTCACCGTTATAGTGGTGGTTTTTTGTCTTCTGCAGGTGAACTATTTGAACAAGGTAATTTAGAGACTCCTTATTTAATATAGGATTGACATGTACTATGAAGGTGCCAAATGATATATGCTGCAAGTGTCTGGCTGTTAGAACCTTGTACTGGCAATTGTACATGTGTGCACACATAAATATTCTCTCTTATTAATTCTGTTTTTTTGACATTTTATGTATCTTGTTCACCTGATAACATTTTGTCTAGCACCTTTTTCTGCTTAAACAATCATATGACTTCCGCTTTTCAGAAAGTAAAGATTGTTCTTAAACAATCCTTTTTTTGCTAACTTGCATTCAATTTGTCGAAGCCTGTACTTTTGTTTCGTTTTATGGTTATTAAACTCTTTGGTTCAGTTTCTACCTGTTTAGACATAAATTTATACTTGCATGCGAATAACTGCTGAAATAATCTAATTGCTTTAGTGGACACCTTTTAGTCAAAATTTTCACCATTTAACTTGGTTAAGCAAACATATTCCACCTCTGTCAGGCAAATGGTTAACCTACATCTCGATGTATCTTTACAGGCACTGGACAACTTCAAGACAGCTGTCGTTTCTCCAGTTTATTATGTCATGTTTACAACATTCACCATAATTGCCAGCATCATCATGTTTAAGGTAATATTTTATTTGTCTTCCAGATATTTCATGTGGGGCTCTGAGATTTCAGAACTTGCACGCATATCTCTTTATGATGTGCATAAAATAAGATTCACTACAACATTTAGAATGGATTAAAATTTTGGGGTTTCAGGGAATATTGCTCTCAAATTTGGTATTATGAGCACAAAGGATGAGAATTTCAAAGCCTTTAGGATGCGAAACCTTGACCTAGAGAAGTAGACAAAATACTAATGGCATGGCAGTAATGTAGTTCCACATTGTTTTCCCTATATATAGTCTTCTTGAATTTTGAGGTATTGGTTTAGCAGGATAGCGAATAGCTATACATGTTTAAGACAGAGGTGTACTGTGGTGTCATTTTGTGCCTCAATGATCCAAAAACATGTTGCACCAGTTTTGACGAGTGAAAAGGATCCTCTTATGAGGATGAAGCAGGCTTGACACATTTTAAAACTGTACAGCTCCCTTATACTAAAAATGTCTTTGATTATATTACACTACGTTCTATTATGGCTCACCATACATAGCTGTTGTGGATGCCTTTGTGGGCCGATCCTATGTTAGCAAAGGCAATTAATTTGGGCTGCTGTTTAAGGCTTGGCTGCCACTTTAGGATTAGTATTTTAATTCAAATTATCCACTCTCCTTTAGGATTAGTATTTTAATTCAAATTGTCCACTCTCCTTTAATATAGGAGTTGTGTTTTATCTTTATTTTTAAAGAGTCTAATTTATAAGTTTCCTATTCATGTAGTAAGTCTTGTCTTATTTAAAGGACAATTAGAATGATAAAAGAAAGGTCAGAATTTCACTCAAAACACAGAGATCCGGAGCTCTCTCTAACGAGGTCCAAGGTTTTCAAGTTTCCTTTGAAGGGCTTTAGTTAATTATCACAATAGGTCGCAAGAAGAATCAAGACAAAGGGAAGTTAATTGAATTAGACTTTCCTATAAATCGCCCTGTGACACGATCCTATTCTCATATTCTTAACAATAGCCTTGTTGCCTTTGGTTCAAAAGTGATTTATTGTGACGTGACACTGTACTCGGAAAGCACTATGTTGCTTTCTTGCTTATAATTGACTACAATATACTACTTGGTTATGATAATACTATATTTGAGTCAATGAAATTTCACTGGATTTCAAGGGTTATCTAATAATCAGATGTTTTTCCCCTTTTTTTGTCTGGTACAGGAATGGGACTCACAAGACGCATCACAGATTGCAACAGAGTTGTGTGGTTTTGTCACAATCTTATCAGGTACATTTCTCCTTCATAGAACTAAGGATATGGGAGATGGTCCAAGTCCATCAGAAGAACCCAATGCTTTAACGAACACAAACACCTCAACTGTGGAATCTCCAGTTTTTACAAATACGGATTCCCATGTGATCATGAATTCCGGATAGCAACATCTATCAAAAGCTTTTAAGCAATGGGATGGACAATTTTCAGTTTTATGGTCTATGGTCTCAACGGATTCTACTTTCAAAAATGTGAAGATCCTCTTTCCTTTTATGCAAGCATACAGAGGGAACGTTTTATTAGCTGCTAGATATGTGCTTGACAATTAGAAAACTAGAGGCATATGAAGGTAGAAAAATATTTCATGACATGAAAGATATGGAGACATGCTGATGATGATATGTGTAGGGATTCTGATTCTACTTAGTGACAGTTTTTCTTTTTTGCTCTTTCTTTTAGTAGTATGTGAATATGTTGGGTAAAGATGATTTAGAGGTTTTTAAAATTAGTACAGATTAGTTGATATTTGAATCTGAAGAATGCACCTCTCACTCACTGTTTTTATTTTCCAATTTTCAGTGCTTAAAATTTTAGGTTTAGGGAATGGGAATCCTACATGGAAATAATGGTCATTGGTCATGAAAGTTAATAATGATAAAATAAAAATGCTTCATGCATGGCTTGGGATGTGAAAATCTACTATGAAATAATGAAAACTCATTCCTTTACATATGGATTTTCTCACCTTCAACTTGTATTTGCTCTTAAAACTATGATTTTAACCATATAAGTACATAATTATCTTAATCTTAGTCCTTACATGATGGAAAATTTTCCTCTCATCAGTATATAATTCAAAGTATAATCTAATTTATGTTCATCAGCATCTCACTGAGCCTCTCTAAAAACCACCCCCTATAACATTCATCCTGACAGTTTTCTATTTTCTTCGTTCTCTCTCCATTTTTACTCTGTAATAGAAATTCAGAAAGGTTAAGATTTGCAATTCAATTCGAAGTTACATTCCAATGTTTCTTCTGTAAGCAAATTTTGATAACCCAAAGACATGCATCCTTAAAGCATTGTCATTTTGTGCTGAGGTTCATAGATGATAAAAATGAAACCAGTAAGGGATGAGATAAGATAACAATAGTTTTCTCCATTAACCAGAGATCAAATAATATTCTGTATGAAGCACCTTTAAAACTTGATAAAGAGCAGCGCTCTATTCACTTTGTAGGCCTACTTGATGTGAATTCAGATTAATCAGATCAATAAATCTTTAGATACCGTATGATTTCCACTAAAAAATAATAATTTATTGTTATTAATGTAAGGTAATTTCCCAACAGAAATTAATTACCTAAAAAACTTGTTTAATTTCTCCTAGATAATGACAGTAATTTTACAATTTTACAATTAGTTCTTTTAATCCACGTGAAAGTCAAAAAAGTCAAATTAGGCTTTCATTTTTGTATACGAAACTGAGGGAGTGCTATTCACTTTTAGAAAAAGAAACGGAACAGTTTAGGATGGATGAAAAAGAAAACTAAGACAAACTATCGCGGAAACTCTATTTGTTCCGTTAAAAAACCTATCAAAACGACAGGTCGTGATTTTTACTGTATTGGGCTTGTTTTGATTTTGGGTTGGGTAGATTGTCATGATTGGCCTTGCCGTGGGCTTTCTGATCACTTTAGCGAACGACACGACTGATAAAAAATAAAATTGTCGAACGACAAAGGTGACAGGCCATTCAATATATGCGCTTTGAACGACATCCGTTTCTGAGAAAATAAAAAATAAAAATATGTCTATGTCCAATTATTACACAGTTTAATTTTTAATGGAAAGTGGGCTAAAAAAAGCAACTGTTAGTGTAGGGAAGAGAGAAAATTCTCTTACTTTCAGAAGTAGTAAAACCAGATCACTTTCCCACAGATTCCCTCACTTTCTATCTAAATTTTCTCGAGAAAATCCCTCCGCTATTATGCTTTGGGGAAACCATCTCAGTCCCACGCAATAATTCTAGGTCATTTCAGGGTGAGTAATTTCTCTCTATGTTTGCTCAATTTCGTTGGTTTCCTCATCTGTGCAGGTCTTGATTGGGCTTTTTGTTCTATGTAACAAAAATTAGTACTTTATGATATTGGAGTTTCAAATGTTGAAGAATTAAGTGTTAGGGCTAGTGTTTGTGCTATTGGTATTGATATTTTGGTGTGTGATGATGCCTCCAAGAAGAAAGAAATGGACAGAGGCAGAAGAAAAAACCCTAATTGAAAAATACGGAGAAATGGTCTCTAATGGGACCCTTGTAAAAATGAAAACTAGAGAAAAGAAATATAAACCCATTGCTTTGTATGTGAATTATGTGCATCACGTTCGGGATCCTATCGCCTATCCTTGGCAGTGGACATGGAAAGATGTGTCTACTAAAGTACAAAACATGAGACACCAATACTTGCTTGTTAAGCAAAAGATCAAGAAGCCGGAGCTCTCTGCTGTAGAAAATTCGGGTGGTGGTGGAGAATGTGGTAATGGGGATGAGTATGACTGGGTAGAAGGGCTTACGCATTGGTCAAATTTTTTGCTGTACAAGGAGGTCTTTGGTGATGTGCCTATTGCATATAGTGCTAATGGTATTAATGGAAGTGATTTAACAGGAGTCTTGAATGAGGAGAGGGAAAATGGTGGGGGTTTGTTGGGGGCTGGTAGAGGAATGGAGGTTGTGGAGTTTGGACAAATGGGTAATTCAGCAGATGGGGATTTTGCTGGAATTGATGGTGGTGAGAATGGAATGCTGGGTTTAGGCTTTGATTATGAAGGAGAAGAGGCAGAAGAAAATTATAATAGTAATGATCGAGTACGAGAGGAAGGGGAGGATGGCTTCATGTATGAAGAAGTGGAAGCAAATGTGTCTAATTTGAAGAAGAAGAAGAGGAAGGTGTTGAAAGGATCGGAGAAGAGGGTATTTGGGTTCCTCTCAAACCAAATGGGACAGTTAAGAGACATGGAGGCTCGGTTTGAGCAACATGAAGCGGAGATAGAGAGAGAGAGGCTGAGGAGGGAGAATATTCGAATTGAAAGGGAGCAGGAATGGGAAAGGAAGCTGGAAGGGAGGGAAAAAGAGAGGGAAGAAAGGGAAAAAGCTAGAGAAAAATTGAGGTGGCAAAGATATCAAGAATGGAGAGCCATGGAAAAGGAGAGTGAAGAGAGGGAAAGAAGGAGAAGAGAGGAGGAGGTGATTCAAGATAAAGAATGGGAGGAGAGGATGAACAGGAGGAGGTCAGAATGGAAGAAGAGGATTGATGGAATGTTAAATCAACACCGAGCAGAAATGGGGCAGATTCAGACCCGAATTCTTCACGAGCAACAAAACCTCACAAGCCAATTGCTTGGAATTGTTTCACAGTGGACTGGTCATCCAACTGGCCTCTCTGATCACACCGGTGCTAGCAACCATTATCTTTCACAGATGATGCAGAATTTGCACCATGTGAATGGTATGGTACATGAGGATACCAGGGTTGATGGAGATACTCAAGATGATCAATTTATTGTTGATGGATGATGCCTTATCTCAACTCCATCATCTTCTTGGCAAGCTTAAATAACGAGGAAATATACTTCCTTGTTTCTGTTGGTAACAAGATGTAAAGGTCAGAGCACTATTAATTGCATTTTACCATGTATTCTTGATTACATATGCTTGTATATCTATCTGTTCAGTGCGAATTTTAGTCAATAAGGAAGATATTTATTGGTTTACATTTTTCTTGTAACTATATTTGTTAAATATAAATCAACTCTTTCTGGATCTACCTCTATCCCTTTCCTCTTTCTCTATTCCTCTTGTATTATTTACTTTGTTTTTTATGTAGTAAAGGACCATAACAGACATGTGAGTTTGAAACTTTAAAGAGATGGAAAGTAGAGTTCAAACATGTGTATAGAGAAGTCAATATGGATGGTAGACTACTGGATATGCGTTTAATGAGTTTGTTAATGCATGGAAAATGAATTCCTATCTTGAAAAGAAAGAAGTCATTTTTCTTTGACAATGGTTTAATTTTCAGTTGATCCTTTAAACTTTTCTTTTGTTCCATTTTCCTAAACTACCTAGACAGCTGGATGCATTATCTGAGAAAATATTTCCTGTGAGACAAACTGAACCTTAATATCTGAGTAATTGAGGAGATTTGTAATGCGCAGGAGTACCAAGAGAACTAATTCTGTGTTTCAGTGGTAACACCATCTGCTTCATGTATCTGTCAAGAGAGAAGCCAATAGGACAATTGCTGGTCAATGTTTCTCAATGACATCCCAAGGGTATTTTAGTGAGATGGATTAATAATATAACTTTATGTGAAATTAGGGGATAAAAAAAATGTTATTTGTGATATTAAAATTTTAATTCTCTTTTTTTTGTCCATTCAAAAAGTTTTACCCCATTATACTGTATAATAATGCAAAATGTACCGTTCTTTGATATGTTATTATTGATTGAAAGTGGAGAGACTCAAATTTACATCCCATTCATAAGTGAGAGAGATATTCAATTATGTGGAGACCTATAAGCCTCTTATCATCCTACTGCAACATGATGACTGACATAATCAAACTTTTCAGCCCTTCTAACCCTCTCTTTGTTTGGGTCGATCTCAGTATGTATCCCTCTCCTTCGCCATGACCTTGAGTTTAGACAAACTTGAAGATTCTTCTTCATGTTTTCGTTAGGAATCTCTTGAGAAATTCTGGCTCACCCATGCCCTCACCTCTCAACAGGCAAACTCGAAATCTTCTTTTCAGTTTCGTATGCATGCAAGTGATTCCATGAGAAAATGCAAAGATGCGACATTTCGGATGAAGAATAGAAGAGTATGTGGAATGACATCGAAAATTTGCATGGAGACTTTAGTCAGGTACCTTCTGTTACTGTTGCCATTGAGTTTTATTATGATGACACAATGTGCCTTTATCATTTTTCTTTTCCTATAGATTTTGAGTTTGATTATGATGACACAACGTGCCTTTGTCATTTTTCTTTTCCTATAGATTTTTTCTGTTTGGCTTATTTGTTTGTTGTTTCTGCTTGACGACTGCAATGGAATAAAGACCTGTGGATTTGGTAATTTTCCTGTGTACTAATAAAAACAATTTTGATGTGGGCTTTATTTGGAAAAATGTTGTTGACATCAGTAAAATGCAAATTTTACTGTTGTCAGCTGCAATAAACTAATATTTCTACATTTGCTTTCAAAGGTTTAAGCCAAAAAATATTGAAAACTTATGATCAGATCTGGAACAGGCAGGAAAACATGTATTATAACCTACAAAATTACCAAATTAGGATGTTCTGGATGCATTGCAAGGAGCTTTCTCTCTTAGTTGCTCTTAGGATTCTTGAATTGTTTGCGTTTCAACTTGCTGTCAGGCATGTCATGTCTCAATTTCTAAAGTTTTTTTTTTTTTTTTTTCTTGTAGAGCTCAATAGTGGAAAACCTATCACTCTGGATAAATTAATAAGCTTTGCAGAAATAATAAATTCGAAAATAAGACATTTGAATCATTATTTTTAGAATTGTGAGTTTCTGAGTGTAATAAAAAGTAAAAAAGCTTCTATTATTTCAAAATCATGTTATTCCTCCTGTTGGTTTTACATGTACAGTAGAAGCAAAACAAAAGCATTACAAAGCTTCTTGTAAGAGGTTCATCTAACACAACCAACAAATACAAATTACAAAACTTTCTTGTGTAATCTCTTAATTGTAGGGTGAAACTAAACTTTCAATATATAATTCTGATTCAGAATCCATATAATTTTGCACTTTAAAATGCTTAAATTTCCTGTCTTTTGGATTGTACAAGTATATGTCCCAGCCATCAGAATCTATAACAACTTCTTCATTCTTTGTCAAGCATAAAGGTATATTGGAATAGCCACCAAACCTGTAATGAGGAAAACTGAACAATCTAGTCCAAGATGCTACTGTAGCATTCACATTCAACATCAAAGCCTCAAAACAAATTTCTCTATGTTCAACAAATATACATAAACAATTTCCTGAAATTCCCAAACTTAAATCGTGTGAATTGAAATAAAATGGTAATGGCATGACCTCCTTGAACTTCTCCTCAACTATATCAAAAGCAACAGCAAAATAAACTTTGTTGTTACCACTTTCTTTTGTGTCTAGCCAATATAGAGCTCCATTCCAATAAAGTCCTGATCTTCCGCAAAATTGAGGAGCTAAATCAATGTCTTCAATTCTTCTCCAAATTCCAGTTTTCAATGTATAAAGTTCAAAAATAGTTTCTTTAGAATCATTAGAAGTAAAATGGCTAGCAAATAATACTACATAATCATCAGTGGAGAAATTATAACCTAGACCGTGGAGATACATACCATAGAGAGCACCATTAGGCTTTGGCAATTCCTTGTATTTTCCAGTAGTCGGATTCCATAAGAACATGCTTCCATATTCGTCAAGTAAACAAACCAGGCCATTACAAGATCCTAAAATTCCAACATAAAAATCATTAGGAGGACCTTTCACTATCGCAGGATAGCCAAGTTCTATTACTGCATTACTGATATCACCATTACAGGATTCTTCGAAGTCTATAGATTGAGGCGGCCAACTTGAGAGGAGGACTCTGTAGCAGTTAACATTGTTGTTGTTCTCCTTCGTTCTTTTCAGTTGGAGCTTGGCGAATTCAGGATCAGAGATTATAAATTGCCATGTTTTGCAAACGCATTTGAATCGTATCAGAGGCTTGACAGGTAGCCTTGAGAGTATTTCTACAATGAGTTCCTGAGGTAACTTGGGCATGACTATCTTTCAGCTTGATTTGTTTCTTAGTTTCTGTTAATGCTCTTTAAGGAAATTTAAACCAGTAATCTTCATCTTCATCTTTTATATTAATACTTGGTCAAATGTCAATCTTTCTTGACATAATCAATAAAGAATTGTTCCTTCCAAATGCTTCTTATTCAAAGTGAACCAGTCAATCACTTGAGACAATATCCAATTGGTCCCTGAATTTGAACTTTATTCTGATTTGCCCCCTAACACAAAATCTGATTGACCAGTACACACGTTTCCTTTGAAACTTCTCTTTACATTAATTAGTAGGTCAGCACTTTGATACACAGTGAATTATTCTAGTGGCTTGCACACAAGAACAATTCAATTTTTTACTTGCAGCCAAACAAACATGATGGTTTGATACACAGCAAATGACAAACTGATTCCTTCAATCAAAGCATACCTAAGATGTAAATAAAAATAGAGTGCAAATACATCCAACCAATAAGTCAGGATGGCCGAGTGGTCTAAGGCGCCAGACTCAAGTTCTGGTCTTCGTAAGAGGGCGTGGGTTCAAATCCCACTTCTGACAGTTTATTTTATTAAATGGATTTGAATTGTAAAACTTTCATGACTAATTATTTTTTTACTAAATAATTATATAAAAGAAAGCTCACTTTACTGCAAGATTATATGTTATAAAATTGCCTTAAAACGTATTTTTCTGAAGACTTGGTAATTACTCTCATTAGTGGGGTAATAATAATTTAAAAAACATATCAAGAAGGTATACTTATTTGTGCATACCCATTATAATAGCCTCTATGATATTATTTATAAATCTAGAATTACGAATTGGCTACTAAGGTCTTTTATCTAATGAGAAATTTAAAGAAAACAAAATGGAAGTTTTGAATTGTAAATGTTTTCTCTGAAATAAAACAACTCCTCAGTGTTAACTTTGGAATTCTAATTTTACTATCTACTCCCTCGTTATATCTTGTTTGTTTATTATTCTTTGAAAATTCCAAAATATTTGCAAGACTTATAAATTTAAAAATAAAAATAATTATTTTTTCCATAATAACTAATCCCTTTATAATTATTCATTAAATAAATAATTTTTATTAATATCTTAATTAATTAAGGATAAAAAATGTTAAAATAATTTTTATTGGTTAAATTTTTAATATATGTGTTTTATAAATGGGTCAGCAGCAAAGTGCGAGACAATTGCTACTTTAACCTGAAATGAAGTACATAACCGAGCTGCATTAGTGCTGTAACCTCACACGAATATATATATAGTCGATTAATGATCAGTTAAATCAACTCATCAAGCGACACAATCGTCGCAACAACCATTTCATGAAAATTGATTGACAACCATAAGAAGCACAAAATGTCATTCCGGCACATCATGAACAAGACAATGACTATTTGGAAGAAAGACTGTATTCGATAATATGTACAATATAGACCAAATGTTGAAGAATCTGTGAATTTATAGTACCCTGTGATGATCTAAAGTCAGAGCAGTAGTCACACTTTTGGAGCACTGTCTGAATGCAGTTGTAGGCGCATTTGTTCGATAAGAAGCTTTTCAATTGCATCCACAAAGCTCAACAAGTTGAGCCGCATGTGTATGTCCAAGGAATTAACCACTTCCTAACCAGAAGAAAATAAACAAAAGGAAATGAAAATCAAATTCATGGATTATCAAGTGTACCTTGCTTGAAGCATTCTGCCAGAAGCTCAATTGAACAACAATTTTTTTGGGAATAAAACAACAGTCATGCATACATCATCCTTCATCATTTCTCTTACTGTGAAATCAATTTATTTTATTTGCTAATCTATGGTTGAAGAAAATCATTTACCGTCAGGGGGCATAAGGTAGTTCTCAAGATAGCCATGTATGTATGTGGAAGGTACTGGACTTTTAGAGCATCAACAAAATTTGCCTTTATGATTAAAACTTGAAACCTCACTATGTTACTTGGAAATCGGTATAATTCAAATAATTGTGAATTGAATAATTTATATATACGAAATCATATGTATAAATTATAATATATATTTTTCCAAGACAATATGCAGGCTTTTATCAAAGTCAATCTTGCATTTATTTAAGTAATTGTGCTTGTGCCACTCGAGTTCTTAAATTAGAAAAATAAAAGAAGAATTATTATCATATATGAATGGAACTTATTTGACAACTAGGAAATTCTACTGAGGTACCATGATGCTTTCAACTTGTGAGAATATTACAATTTATCCAAAAGCAAAAAGTGCGCACCTCAACCTTGCAAAGAAAGCTTAATGAAATCTCTTTTGAATGGTTATCCAAGCTTTTGAGGGACATCAGCTTTAGCGGAGATTTTGATAAGGGCCAACCTTGACATAACATTATAAATGCATCAACTCCGCCAACCAAATGAGCTACAATTATCTCATCCCTATCCAAGTACTCAAATGAGTGCCTGCATTAGGAGCTAAGTTATTCTAAAATCCACAAATGATTAAGAGAACAGAGAGCTACTCTAAAGGATCATACGTTATTCACCAAGAACATCGTATATCTGCGTCAAATCTATTCATATCACCATAGGTTTGTGTCAATTTCAGAACCATAACACTAGAAAACTTTACCTTGAATATAGTAGCCTTACCTTGATTTATTTGCATTCTTCACCACCAATCGTCTCAAGGTGCACTGAATGATTCTATCTTGCACTTTTCTTACAAACCACTCCAATGAGGACCTGGTTTCCACAAACAACGAATGTGCAAATTGCCTACAACACAGCAAAACAGTATTTTTAATGAAACTAAAGCAATGGATTTGGGGAAGCATTGTGGCTAAGGCAAGATGGATAATTATCCCACTCACATAATTATGAAACAAACCTGAAAGATTTTGCAGCATCAATGATATCACCAATGAAAACGTCATTTGGAAACATCTGAATAAAACTGACGAAAGTCAAAAAAATATCCCAGGATCCATCAAATAGCAGTAAATAAGAAGGACAATATCAGATGGCACACATACAGAAGGAGAATTACAAAACTCCTCCATCTGCAATCTAACATTCTGTAATGTTTTCAATTACAAACTGCATTTAACCATATAATACTGTAGGGAACCATTGAGGTCAGTCATCCTATTTTTTCTATTTTCCTTTCTCCTTCGTTTTGCTTTCATCAGTAGCAAAATGAATGAGAAGAATGCTGAATATCATTTTAGGAGAAGAAGGTATCCACACCTCAACATTCTTAAGCTCCATAGTACCATTAACTACTTCAATCAGCAATTCATGATTTACTTCAGATGGCTCAGCAGTGTCTTCAATCTTCTGTTGGCACAATAACTCTTCTAATTTTGGAAGATAGGTCCGCAATGACAATCTAATACTGGTTTCATCAAAGTCTATGACTTTTAGTCCTGACATAGTATCTTCAATTTGTTCTATAGTATCAAGCCTGATAACAATGATAAACAAACATGTAAAGGAGTTGGGCAAAATATATTATCTATAAAAATAAGTAAAGTACAGAATCAGTGCATTGCCTTTTGAATGTAGAATCAAAATCTTGTAAATTCTTCAAGATTACTTTGCTTTCCTCAATGTGATTATGAAGCTCCAAAATCTGCAAGGTTGGTGAACATACCCATAAACTTGTATTTGAACAGCAACACATTGAAACAATTTCAGAAATTGGCCAAACAATCAGTAAGTAAGCAGAATTGCCATTAGCTCTACAAACTTGAGGTAGATAAGAATTGCAATACATTTGGATATGTACACCAAACATGCACACATATATGTAAGTACATCTGTATATTATCACACATCACAACTCCAAGGTGGTAACATTACATAAATGTTATGTCTCCCCACACAATTTAAATTGTAACATTACACTGGGTGTAAATGATAATAACAGTAAATTGAAGGGTCATTATAATAATACCTCAAACTCATATTCTCCATGTGTATTTGTTGAATTTGATATATCTTCTCCGCAAGCATGCTCTTTTTCTTTTTCCATATCCTAACAAAAGGTACAGAAAATAGGATGTCAGGGACTAAAGAAGTTCTTATATATTGGGGAAAATTTATACAAAACACAGAATGCAATGAACAGAAGGTCAGATTCTAATGCATTTCCGATTCTCGGTTCTAAATGTTGGATTCAAATTAAAGCTCAAAGTAACAAACTTCAAGCACATAACTCACACCTCAACATGTTCTTCTATAAAGCATGTGGAAGTGATGGTATAATAAATCATGGATGGAATCAATACTTGAAGTACTCCTAAAGGAAACAAGCTGTGCTTCATGCAATAGTTTATATTGTCATCCAGTTATTATGTATGAAGAAATAAGAGTGACATAGAATTTGAGGGAAATCAAAAAGGTTAGTGAAAGTTCTTGTCAAAAGTTGCTTTCTCTATTCAATTGGAATATTGATAAAATTTCACTAATCTAGTATTAAGAGTTACAATCATAATTATGTCAACATAATGATGTTACTGCTAAAGAATCTTTCTTGAAAATACTAGTATTTCCATTGATTAGATAACCAACCTGTAATGCTTCAAAATCTAACGAACACTTCAATAATTCAATATCATTCTCCAATTGAACTGAATCTGGAAACATGAAATGGCCCTAGTTCAGCAAAAACATGCATACATCCATACATGTGTCTCCTCAGTAAAAGTTAAAACTCAGAATAAAGATTATAAATTTTGACCTTCCATGTGGTTTCTAGTTAGAACCTCAATTTCACTGGATATCTTAGCACTCTCAGCCTCTGCTGTGTTGAGTTCCTCTTTCAAATGCTCTACAAATGCATCTGCATCAACACATGCCCTAATCTAAGATCAGAACAGGAAATAGATGCTGCATGCTAACGTAAAATTTCAGGTCGGCGAATATGAATATTCTAAACTCACAATTACTAAATCTCCAAAAACACAAAATAAATTTCAAAACAGGCTGCAAGAACTCCATTTTGCCATTAAAAATCCTCTTAACGACATGATAATATAGATTTAGTGCTGTCTGTAATACCCAAAATTTATATAAATTGAAAGAACTCTTACAAAATTTATAAGCATCACTTACCTTCGAATTTTGAACAGGCATCCAAATTTTTTAATAATGATAACTGTTAAAAGGGTTAAACTGCAATGAAGGAAAACAAAGGAGGAAATAAAAAGAGAAATACACACTTACCCAGATCTTCAATTCCTAAGAAACTGAAGTCAGAGCACTCGGACATAATTTGTTGTACTTTACTCTGCATTGAAAATAAAACATAAAAATTGTTTGCCACTTATAGTTAAAAAAAAAAAAAAAGCAAGTAAACAGCGAACTGTGGTGCAAAAGAAATTTAAAAAAGAAAAAAGAAAAGAACAGCAAACAATGGAAAGGATTCAAAAGCTGACCTCGAGCTGAAGAGCACAGTCTTTTAATAGTTGGTTAGAATCTGAAGAGGAAATTTCACAGACGATATCTTCATTGCAATGACTGTGAATTTCTTCGAGCTCTCTGATTCCACTGAAATTAAAGCGCGCAAACAAAACATGAAAAAAAAAACTTAAAAAAGTAAATTGTATTGAAACAGAAATGGAAATATTTGTATATAGAAGGGGAAAAAAACCTGCGAATAGAATCAAGATCAATTGATTCTGATGAAGAAATGGTCTCCATATCTCTCTCTCTTTCTCGGAATCTAATCTCCCGCTCAAGCTATACGATGGAGGGACGCAAGAGCGCAGTGTATTTGCTTTGTATGAAAACGTTTGAAGCAAAATTTAAAAATCGGGATGAAATTGAAATTGAAATTGAAAATGGTTGTGGGCTCAATGGGCTTGGTGGTTTGGGTTTAGGTATTTGGTCCATGAATTGCAACTGAAAAATGTTAAAAAATAAAGGACCCTCCTGCATTGTTGTTGTTATTGTTTTTGGTTTTAAATTTTGTTTTTTCAAATGTAGAAGAAAGACGATTTATCATTAAACCCTATAAATATTTGTTATTTGGTGCCTTAAAATAGCAAAATAGGTTTTCACAGAAAGAAAAATTAACTAGAGTTTTTCTTTTTTATAAAATTGAACTTTAAATTCGACATACCCTGAACACATTATATTTTTAATATACGAATAAAAAAAACCAATAAGTTTAATCTCGTAAGGCCGATCACAAAGGATAAAGATTTTTTACACTCCGAACAAAGTGCTAAGGATCGGTTACCACCCAACCAATACCTTGTTGGTTGGATCATAAAGGATAAAAGTTTTTTACACTCCCAACAACCAACAAAATGCTATGGATCGGTTACCACCCAACCGATAACTTGTTGGTTGTTGATTTTTATATTATAAGAAAAACCATATGCTTTAAATAAGATTCCCATTTGAGCTATAATCGGTGACTGTTGAATAAAAGCATAAAACGAAAATTTAAATTCAACTTGATCTCAAATACAAGTTAACCAATTATTAGAACCAACATATTCAACTACAAAGGAGTTAACCAATTGATTGCATTATATACAAAATAATAATAATAATAATAATAATAATAATAATAACAATAAACAAATCAAAATTGAGTACATTATCTTAAATCAGCCAGTCAATAAGGTTAGTTATTCTTCCCCCTACCCCCCAAAAATCAAAAGTTGTTCTCATTGTCCCTCCCTAGACAATCATCAACGAAGTTGAAGATTTTTATCAGTCAGCCTGGCTAATTTGTCACCTAATTTCACCGATCATAAATTCATTCAATTGGTGGTAGGGAGGTAAACCCTAAAGATGGATCGCTTTCCAACCTTCTGCCTGCAGGTTGGGCATTTACTGCGTAATGATTTTAGCGATCTGAGGAGGCATTCCTTGCAGAATATGTGACCACACCTTGTTGCTGTTGGTTCAATTAAAGGGCCTATGCATATAGCGCAACTGAAGATAGATTCTTCAGGAACCGGAACAGACTGGGACGATTCTTGAACCATGGGAACATTCTTTGCCTGCAAATGAAACTTCACAGCAGTTAAAAACATTGAAGTGAAACAAAAGGTTACTAGGAGCTGCGGAAACAAGTAACTACTATAACCATGGCAAATGACCCGATAAGAAGAGGAACTTAACAAATAGGTTCCTAGCTTGAAATATGGAACCAGAACTACAATTGCACAAAAGCTTTCTAATGTACCAAAAAATAATAATGATAAACAGAGTACCAATGGTGCCTATGAAAAAGTGGAAAAAAAAATACAGCTAAAGGCTCCAATAATAGTTACATGATTTAACATATTCGTACAGATTTTGCAATCTTGAGATGTAATCCCTCAATATCTAAAAATTGTACCTGGTTTATATCATTCTTTTCAACAGATTTATACAAATAGATGACCGATGACAGGTCCAACCAATTATGTCAACATAAATAGCACATGACATGGGAGCTGAAGGCATATCAAATTTGAAAAAGAAATTAACAGCAGTTAAAAGAAATACAAGCAGCAAACAGTGAAGAGAAGAAGTATCACCAACTACAGCAAAAAACTGAAGATAACCAATTAGTGATAACCAAAAATATATCAGAAAACTCAACAACTTATGTGCAGAATGAAAACGTAAAAGCTTCCTAACAGAGAAGAGATGTCAAGCCACAACCAGAAATAAAAGGAAAAAAGAAAACGAAGATCAAGCAAGAACACACCATCATCATCATCTTAAAAAAGTTTGCTAAAAATACCTTCTTCCTGTTACTTGTTCCTGGTTTCAAGCAAGGCTGGCTGTCATCTGGAATTCTTCTTTTGCAATTATTGCAAAAGGTGGTGGCATCTGTGAATTCCAAATGGAAGTACAGGCATAAGTTACTGCTAAACTACTACGAAACCAAATATAGTAGCCCTACACCAATTCCAAATCAAAGAAAAGGATAGATAGGGTGATGTTTTGTTGAAAAAGCACAACCAGAGAATAACAGGAATGTGAATTGTTAGAAATGATAAGGAAATAATGCGACTCCAAGGAACACACAAAATATTGCTTCAATTATTATGTTAACAGCAACTATTATTTATATAATGTTTATAAATCACAGCATATTTAATATTAAAATGAATAGCAAAACTACAACCCAAAACAAAACCTAAAAAGATTATGAAACAGATGTTAATAAGGATGAGAAGTGAAGAAAAGGTAACAAAGTACTGAAGAAAAGGTAACAAAGTACCATTGAAACAAAATTTTAATGGCTAGAAGCAGGTTTGCTGCCATTCATGTTCCCTCATATAGCAATTGCCTCTTTTTTGCCCTGAATAATGAAGCATGCAGAGGTATACTATCACTCTGTCCAGAACCAGTTTAAGAATGAAATAAATCAATGCAATTTACGCCATTGACTGGGTGGGTCATAAAAACAAAAATATAAATGAAACTCTCTATGTTACTCTTGATAAAACAATTAAAAGGATTAAAAAAACAATAGGATTATAAAGAAGCTTGAGGTCAGGGATGAAGCTACTAATTGAAAGAGGGGGTCAATTGCCCCCCTCCTCATAGGAGGAAAAAAAAATTAGTTTATATTTCACAGTTCAAACCCTAGTTTCTCCACTTTTTCCATAGTAATCTAACCACTTTGCCCCCTTTCACTTATGTGTTAGATATCACTTATGTGTTAGATAGTTTGCCCCCCTTCTATTTACATTCTAGCGTCGCCCTGCTTGAAGTACAGCACATAGAAATGGTATATTACACCTACTGGCATGAGTTGGTTATTTAAAACTAATTTTACACAAATTCCAGTTTTAAATTTTTTTTTCACACGAATTATTTTTTCCTCCAAACAAATGAATCAGATAAAATAAATTCCGATTTCAGTTCTTTAGGACTTTTATCGCGATATGTCTCCATTCAGTACACCAGGGGCAAAACTTTAACATGAAGTCACAAGTAAGATTATTTTGAGCAGTTAAGCCATTGCGTCTTTGTGAATGGCAGTGGTGATACTGATGGTTGAAGGTTGAAAGCTTCTGCACGTACTATTTGCAGTAAGACCATTGATCAGAACATAGCATAACCTGTTGTTGCATTACTTAAAACTCATAAGATCAACTTTCAGGGCTTGTTTCATATAGGTAAAATTCAAATCCACATATGATCTGACAAACATGCAAACATAATAAGAGCATATAGAGAACAAGAAGGCCCATTACCAGCGCATCCCCTGAGAATTCCATGAGGACTGTTTCTTTCAGAATTTTGCCTGGCCTACCAACAGATAAAGCAATAGAAGAGAATAAGTTGAAAAAAAAATAGGCTGATACAAGAATATACAATAACTAACACAATAACATACTTCAGCAAATGCCCTTGGGGAGATTATAGTAACTTCATCATCCAGGACCTCAACAACATTTGTAGTTTGATGTCCATAAGCAGGAGCTTGAGTTTGAGCTTCAACTTGAACTTGTTGAGAATGAGTATAACTGGATAAACCAAGAGATAAATCAAGAGCACTCATTTGAGGAGGGAGTGGATAGTTAAGATCTAAGTCTAGATTCAACCCTCTGCTTAGAGCGTTTGTCAAGTTCCCTTCCAAACAGTTGAGTGCCCACGAATCCATGTTAGCATCAAAGGTTAACAAACCTACATACCCAGAAAAAAGAACATGTTATTGTGTTGATTTTGAATAAAACCAACATGTCAGTCAAAATCAATAAATCACGATTCAAGACGGAAGCTTTCTGTGAATTGGGATTGGGCCTGTACAAATCCTACAACATAATCAAAAGATGCATAAATTCATTAACAAAAAGCACAGTTTCACTCGTGAGACAAAATACTTACTTATATCTAAGTCATCCTTTCTCATCCAAACAAAAACATACCAAGAAATCAAAAGAGTTTTATCTCCTTGAAATTGGATCGAAATCTAGGAGAGATAATATGGGGAAAAAATTTATTAGGATTTCTGAGGAAGACATTCAAATTTCAAAGACTGTAATTTTATAAACACCCACATCATAAATTAACCAATCCATGACCTTTCAAAAGCAATCAAACAGAAACATATGCCATTCGCTAGGTAAAAACACACCCGAAAATTATTAAAACGAATATATAAAAGATGGATCCCCAAATTGATCGAGAATCGCAACAAAACGCACCTGTGCAGAGAATCAAGACGGTGTTTTGCAGCGTGTAGAAGAGAAACAGATCGGTCGCCGCGATAAATAGAAGAACAACAACGAAGGAAAGGTTAGTGAAAAAGGCAAGAATAAGATTTTATTGCTGTTAATGGAATTGACGAGGCAGTTCTGGATTGCCATTTTTATTCAATGAATTTTTTAATTGTCCTTTTATTTTGGAAACCAAATCACTTTTAAAATCAGCCACTGGCCCCTACTTTTTAGTTTCGGTTTTAATGTCTTCTTCCACTCTTTTCTTCGTTCATGATTGTGCCGCCAATTTTGATTGCCTTTGCTGAGGCTTGCCGTTTCCTTATAAACTTCTCTGCAGTCTGCTTTGTCTCTTTCAGGCTTTGACCCCTCTTTGTCTTCCGACCAACGAGACGGTGTCGTTTGATATCTAAGTTTTACGACTTTGGGGAAGTCAGCGTTCATATTGAGGGAGAAGAATATTGAAATGAATTTAAGTAAGGTTCATTTTATCTAAAAATATTTATTTATAAATAATTTCAGATTTTCTTTATGTTCATAAAATTAAAAATTCAAATAATTTTCATTTACATACAACATGAAGACTTACAATTTGTCTAGTTGGATGTAAAATATAGAGCATAAAATACAAGTGAAAATCTCTTAGGTTTTGCAAAATATTTAATTTTGGCGAGGACGTAATTTTGTGAGTGGACATTAAGATATTCTTTATTTTATTCTTTTCAATTTAAAATTTATTGGACAAAATTAATTATTTTTGTTACTAGTTATTTTAATAACTTTTTATAAAATTGCTAAAAATTAATACATCAATTGATTTTTTATAAAATATTATCTTAATTTTTAAAAAATTAATTCAAACGTTATATTAATAATATATTTTTAAAAAGCATTCAATGTTTTCACAAAAATTATTTTTAGAAAGTTATCATATAACGCAATCTTACTTTCCTAATTAATAGGAAATAAGGTAGCAAAAGTGCAAATAAAATAAAATAAATTTATTTTATTCTCTCTCTTATTTCCCGTCAATTCACACACAAAGAGTACAAACTAAAGTGAACAGTATCATCTCTCCCTCTTATTTTACACCCTTCTTTTATTCAAACAAAGTATTAGGATTGAATTTATTGTCTATGACCTCATCCACGAAATAAATTCATTTTTATTAATTAGATTTTTAAATAAATTCATACACCGAATCTAAATAAGTGAATCTCAAGACCTATATATCTATAAATTATTTCTATAATTTTATTCCATTTAAAATTTTGTTATTATTATATCCCACTTTACAAAATTGAGAATAAATTGCAGCATAAAATAAAACCAGTTTTGGGAAAACATTTTTTTCTCCAAATAAATCTTCAACTACTTTAATTATATTCAATTTAGTATAATTTAAATTTTTATTTCTTATTTTTTATAAACATAAGGGGAAAATAAAACTTTCTATACTATCTAAGATAAATATCCACTATAGATCACGTAACAAGTAACAATGGATGGCGTGATTTTTACTCTATTTGGCAAACTTAGTCGCTTAAAATAGCTTTTTTAGTAAGTATTTAAAAAAAAAAAGGCTGTTACTAGTTGTTGAATGTCCTAATACGTGAAAAATAGCTTTTCTTTAGCAAGTATTTGAAAAAATTAGTTGGTTTAATAATCATTTGACAAACAGATCATCTATTTATAACACGAATAATAAATGTATCCGCAGATTGTTGTACGGATTAGACAAACGACCAGTTTATTTTATTTTAGGTTGAAAAGATAATTTTAATATCAAAATATAAATACCCAACTAAAATCCTATTTAAAATTTATTTTAGTTATGAATATTGGAGAATTTATACATTTTATTTATAAAAACTTATTTTTAAATATGATTTGAATTAAATAGGTTAAAACTTGAAAATATTATAAGTGGATTAAGTGAGTCGTATAGAGTTTAGCACAATCTACTTAATCTATTTATAATATTCAACGGGTGGTATACGGGTCAATACGAATTATTTAATCTGTTTATGATATTAAACAAGTTATACATGTCGTGTTCGTGTCACTTGTCTAATTTTTTGTATCATATTCGTGTTGAGAAATTTGAGACGATTAGTAAATAGTTTGTACTCGTATTGACTCTCATATCACGTATTAAGTAAATCCGTATTAAACCTGATATTCCAATCCATTTTAATACCCGTACTATTAAATTACAAACATCAAATATAAAAATTAGCAAACATTACAAATAATAGAGGCAGTGAAACTCTACTCTCTCAATCTCAAAATATAATTAAGTCGTTTAACATTTTAAAATATAAATTATTTTAGGGTGATTATTTTATTTTAAAATATAAGTTGTTTTAAATATTTTAGAGTGTAATAAATAATAATTTTTTTATAATTTTACTGCGGATAAAATTTACATAATTCAATACACAGTGTTTGACAACTCATTCTTCTCCCTATTTTCTTATATACAGTTTTTAATTTTTACCTTTATAAATGTGAAAATAAATTTTTATTTTGTTATAATAAAATTATAAAAAAATAAAGTATTGTCTTAATTTAAGCTTATATTACAAAAGGTTTTGAAAAACAAGGAAATTTACATAAAATAATCCCATTAAGAATAATGTCAATCGTTATGATTAATTTATTATTGATTATTTCAGATAAACAAAATTACGACTCACGGTAGTTTAAATTATTCAATTGCTTGATTCCCTAAATTTATTATTCCAAAACGAAATTGCAAAAATTTATAAAATTAATTTAAAAACTTGTAATTATGCCCTTCGGTTTTGGCGGGTAATGATAAAATAAAACCCGGTTTGCTGACCCGTATAAAGTATCTCTTCAACCCGATAGACTACCTGTCATTATCCCCAAAACCATCGTTTCGATCGCAAGTTTGTTGCATCTGCGTGTCGCCTTACTTTATTATGACTCATTCGGTCTTTCCCGATTATTATCCATTTTCCAGTCTCTGCTTTTCTTCTGGTAAACGCAAAAATGGTAGCAAGAGGAAGAGGAGAAGCTGTGCTTCAATCTCTATCTTTACGTCTAATAATTTTTCATATTCAGTTGTTCTCAGTATCCGCCAACTTCTTCAAACCGTTCAACGTCAGCTATGATCATCGGTCTCTGATCATCGATGGTCATCGTCGGATGCTCATTTCCGGCGGAATTCACTATCCTCGCGCCACTCCCGAGGTGCTTGAATCTATATTTTACTCTTTTTGTAGGTGCTTGGTCGCTGATAATGAATTTTAGTAGGAGAAAACTGAATTTCGTATTTTTTATTCTTAAGGCTGTGCTTGTTATAGTCTATTGAAGATCAGCAGAATCGTAGAAATTATTACTTTTTTTTTTATGAAGTTTCAGGACTTAAAATAGAGGAGAAAGCATTTCAGTGTTTTTAACTCTAGCTGACTTAGATTCTGCAAGTAATTTTTCTCTAATTTTCTGTTCCTGGCCCTGATTTTTGTTTTTTTTTTTTTTAATATGGTTTAAGGTTGTTCTGTAATAGGTTGCGCGATTGTTTCACTCTTGGAGTCTAGTTACTGGAACGAGAGTGTGTGATAACTGTAGAGAAGTTAATGTAAATATTGAACCAGTTTTGTTTTATAGTCATATGCCTGATAACCTAAATATTTGGATGAAGAGATAATTTAGACTCTGAGCTTTTTTCTTATATTGAGAAATTTTTTATATGGTATTTTAGTAAGTGGGAATGCAGTAGTCACCTATGGTTGGACCTTACTAGGTTAAGGTACATGGTGATTTAGCCAAACTTCATTGAGTCTAATATATCTGTTTGTTATTTTTGTAGTTATTTTATGGTATATATTTTGCTAGAAGCATCATTTTCTGGCAATATGTCCATTCTGTGCGTTTGTCTACTTGCTCATTCGTAGCGGCAATTTTGTCTTTATTTTTCATGATTGGTCTTCAGATGACTAGATTTTCACACCTTAAATATTTCATGTAATTTCAGATGTGGCCTGATCTGATTGCAAAGAGCAAAGAAGGTGGTGTAGATGTGATTCAGACTTACGTGTTTTGGAATGGGCATGAGCCACTTAGAGGACAGGTACAATTAATTTTATTTCAGTCAGTTCGATGGTAGTCTTTCACGTCTTGTCTAATTTTACTTGGTATTAATTTCTGCACTAAAACATTTATCTCTTTCTTTATTTGCTTTCAGTATGTGTTTGAAGGAAGATATGATATTGTCAAGTTTGTGAAACTAGTGGGAGCTAGTGGACTCTATCTTCATCTTCGTATAGGTCCTTATGTTTGTGCCGAATGGAATTTTGGGTCTCACCTTCTTTCTTTATATCTTCGAAGTTTCTCCTTTTATTAAAATTCTATCTACAGAATGATGTAGATTATTTTTTTTTTATTTCCTTTTAATTAATCATTGTTCACTGTTTCTGGTATTTGCTTGATGCTGTGCATGTAGGATATGCTTGCTAATCCTATACTTAAAAAACACAAATTTCTTTCAGAATTCCTTCTAATTCTGACTGACAATGGTTGCAGGGGCTTCCCAGTGTGGTTGCGTGATATTCCTGGCATAGTTTTTCGAACAGACAATGATCCATTTAAGGTATAATAGGCCCACGAGTGGATGCCCTGTGTGTCCACCACTGTGCTGTTTAGATTTGACCTTGTGTTTTATATATATATATATACATATATATACAATCTTGGAAGATGCTGATCATACCTTGGACTTCTTGCTACAAGTAATCTAACTTCCCACCCTCCTACTTCTCTCCCTCCACCTCCCTCTGGCATGCTCCTCTGTGGAAACCAGTGTCCTGGTCAAGCAATCATTCCTATCATTTGTCTTTATCTTTTTTTAAATTTGTTTTACCTTCTATTTTATCCCCTGGAAATTCATCTTTTGTTTCCCTTTCTACTCTTTCCTTGGGCTATGTTTGTTACAAAATTTTCCACAGAACTCCATTCTCTATGTCAGAATCTATTAAAATTTTGATGATAGTAAATGTTTGCAGGAGGAGATGCAACGGTTTGTTAAGAAGATTGTAGATCTAATGCGAAATGAAAAACTATTATCTTGGCAAGGTGGTCCAATTATCATGATGCAGGTTGTAAGACAATTTTAATTTCCAATTCATGCATAATATTTATTTGCCATTGTAGATGAGGCTGAATTATTTATGTGAGATCAACTATTGGTTGCAATACGAAAGGAGATTGAATTAGAGTCACACTATTTGATTTGATTCTCGAATTAGAATCTCATTATACTTGATTTGATTCACACATTTCTTGCATCTTATGAAGATGGTGATATCTCGTATGTGAAAGGGGAATTGCTCAAAATTTCTACATTTCATTTGGCAATCTTCTTCTGATGTCTTTGGGAATCACCTAACAGATTTGGAGTTGAGGTTGTGAGCAATTATTTTCAACCACTAGGAGATGTCCAGATCTCTGACTATGATCTTTGAACAAATTCCAAGTGCATGCAACAGTCTTTGTGATTTTTTTAATAGTAACACACCCAACACAGTTCATGTAGAATATTTTCTGTTGTTGCTAACTATGATATAATCAGAAAGAAATATTTGACAGATTGAAAATGAATATGGAAACATTGAACACTCATTTGGGCCAGGGGGAAGGGAATATGTTAAGTGGGCTGCCAGGATGGCTCTAGGGCTTGGTGCAGGGATTCCATGGGTAATGTGCAGGCAGACTGATGCTCCTGAAAAGATTGTAAGGTCTTCGCCTTCTACGTATGACATGCCTTTTTAAGTTTCATAAACTATGTAAGTAATAAATAAATAATGAGAAATTGACAGGAATTTACTATTATATTTTGCCCCACACATTTATGATTTATCAGGTTTAGTACTGTTAGCGTCAATTACAAGGTAATTTGTTTTGACTTCATGAATTGTCATTCCTTTTATATTTTGGTTACTTTTTGCAGATAGATGCATGCAATGAATACTATTGTGATGGTTATAAGCCAAATTCCCCTAAGAAACCAATACTTTGGACGGAGGATTGGGATGGATGGTATGACAATCCCTTGTGATCTGCAATTCAATAATTTTCCCCCTTGTCAAGGCTCTACTTTTGGGTGCATTCAGCCCGTGACATTTAGGATAAAATGCTTTTCTTAATGCATGCTAATTATTGCATGTTTTTAATGATTCATTTCTAAACTTGTGTTTGTTTCCTTTTTTCCGGCTATGCTGCTGGAAGTATTTGAGCAAGATTCCTCATTTTAAGTTTGCTTTTTGAAGGTATACGACTTGGGGTGGAAGCTTGCCTCATAGGCCTGTTGAAGACCTTGCATTTGCAGTTGCGCGATTTTTTGAATGGGGAGGGAGCTTCCAGAATTATTATATGGTATAATAGATAAATGAATACTTTTTTGGTTGATCAAGACAGACTTGATAAATAAATATTCCTCGCAAAATGTTATGAGAATTTACACATCTTGTGTGCTTTGTTGAGGCTGTGAATTAAAGGGTTTAAAATTCCAGTTCAGTTCACTTGTTAGTAATGAAATACTTAATTTAGGGCTAAATGATATCCCTTTGTGATACATATGGGAAAATAGTAGACTCACAGCCTTTTGGTCTTCTGAGTTCATATTCAGTATTTCCTTTCATTTCCTTTGTTATAGGCAGTAGGTTTCATTTTGCAGCAAAACAAATTTGATGCTATTTCTTTTAACATGTAGCAAACAAACTTCCTTATTTCCACGGATTTGGTCAAAGAAGCTGAATTAAATATTTAAACGGAGTGGCTTGTACCACCATAGTATCACAATGAGTGATCTAGGATTCACTTCTTAACAATGATTAACAAATAATGTCATTATTTCTTCAATAAGAAACATCTTTATTTTGTGTGGAAAACATATCATTTTCATAGACCATTGATGTGTAAAAGCAGTATTTTGACAAGCATGCTGCATGGTTGCAACTTGCAGTATTTTGGTGGAACAAACTTTGGTCGGACTGCTGGAGGCCCATTCTATATAACTAGTTATGACTATGATGCTCCAATTGATGAGTATGGTAGGTGAAAATGGGATTTATAAGAATAAAATTTTCCTCATCTAGAAACAATTTTCAACTCAGGCATAAGTTGATTTTATATCTTTTCCAAATATAGGCATCGGATTGAAGCCCAATTTTAAAGATTCTTCTCCTCATTCTTCATCTCTCTCTCTCTCTCTTTTTCTCTGTCTTTATTCCATTTAGGTTTGTTGAGTCAGCCGAAATGGGGGCATTTGAAAGATCTGCATGCTGCTATAAAGCTTTGTGAACCAGCTCTAGTTGCTGCAGATTCCCCTCAGTACATAAAATTGGGATCCAAGCAAGAGGTTTGTGCTGTATTTTCTTAGCTTTTCTGGTATGAATATTTTTAAGGTTGATGTTTCCCTAGGCGCTCATTTATTAGAGGAGAGGTTAATTTCTTTTCTGCATGGGCTAAATCAGTTTGCAATCTATGATCTGAGAGGCCATTGTTTCCACTGCGAATTGATTAGAAAATTTTTGAACAGAAAACGACTCTTGTTTGTTTGGCCTTGTAATTCTCAACTGCCCTATCATCAAGCAGAATAAACCTTTCTGAAACACTTCCTCTTCCCGATTCAAAGAAAATGGAGAGTTTTCTCATCATTTCATGTCCAAAAAGTAATTTTGTTCTGTTCTTATTACTTTTGTTTTTGATTGGCAATCTCGTTTTTTAGCTGAATGCAAGGGGCAAAAAAAAAAAAATTTCTTTAGCACTGGTTTGGTAAAAAGTTGGGTGGGGAAATAAAGGGAGGAGGAATAATATGAGGAAGCAAAAATGTGTGGTTGGCGAGCAGGTTGGGAGGCGAGGGGTGGTAAGAGTCCATCTCGCCCAGTGTTTTTGGAAGGTGGTGGAAATATGAGAGAGAAAAATTATTGAAATTATATTACCCGTCCCTCCCTCTCTTTATTGAAGAATGGAAATAGAGGACATAAATGTCGTTGTGCTAGGAAAATAGGTATGCCCTTTTCTTCACCTTTATCCTCAAATTTGGATAGAAACATTGTTGTGGGCCCTGGAAATTATTCTACTTTTAATTGCCTACCCCCCACTTTTCTACACCATTTCCAAATGGGTGGAATCACAAATTCCAATACACTGTTCACTTTCCTGGTTTTTCCTCATTCTGAAACAGCCTCTAATTTACTCTGACCTCATTTTGAGTTACGATAAAACTTAGGATTATATTGTGTGTTAATGTATCCTGATGGAAGTTATTTGTTCTGTCAATTTATCCATGTTATGTCGCTTATCTATATAACTGAAGTTTTGAAGCTCAGTCAGAGACAGAGGCATGGCTGGGATAATCACCTTTGCCTTTACTAAATGTATCCCAAATGTGAAAAATGCTACGTTTAAGCAAGAATTGAAATTGACAAGAGACATACATCATTTTGCAACACTCTGTGTAGGTGAATTTATTTTTTTTAAGGAGGAGATTCCGGGTTTTATCTATACCTTTGGAAGATCTGAAATGATTGACTAGAAATATTTGGATACTAATATTACTATATTTGACATCTTATACCACTTAACACAATTGCACGTACTAGTTGGAGGTTGAAGTTCTAGATAAATACACTGGTAGGCAAATATTACCAAAATCGTCTTTGTTGGGTGGATGGATATTTGTTATTTTTTCCTCTTTTGCAAGTGATTTGTTGTCAATTGACCTGTCTATTTTTTATTCTTCTTATGCTCTTTTTTGGAGAGGGGGGCTTTTATTGTAAAACTTTTTTCTTTTTTTTCATATGACTACATTCAGGCGCATGTATACCATGCAAAAGCTCACATGGAAGACCTGAACTTAACTCAGCGCGGAAGTCAAAGCAGTTGCTCTGCATTTCTTGCAAATATTGATGAGCATAGAACAGCTAAAGTGATATTCTTTGGTCAATCATATACTTTACCACCATGGTCAGTTAGCATATTACCAGATTGCCGGAATGTTGTGTTCAACACTGCAAAGGTTTGTTCTAATGTTTAGCACTTGTCTGACACCAGGAATGATTTTTTCCCCTTATTTTCTTTTAATACTTGAAACTTTAACTCACCTTTATTCGTCATGAGACAGTTAAGATATGTCTTCAAACAAACTGTTGTATTAAGTAAAGATGCAGAATTAATGGATATCATATCTGGGATGATTCTGAAGAAATTATCTCCTTTGATTAATGGAAAGAAATGCCATGTTATTCTAGACGTTTTTCACAATTTCCTTAGAAAATGTAGCAAGATAAAGAAAGTTTTAAATTCTTTCTCAAGGTGTTTTTTTACTTGTCCTAGGTGTCTCAGATTTTTAATATATGCTACTAGGAATACAGTCATGTAAACATGATGAGAGCAACTTCCGTTCCATTTCGCCCATCTCTCTCTCTCTCTCTCCATATATATATATATATATATATATATAGGGAGAGGGAGGCCCAGCTGGGGGGAATTTATCTGCCTCCGAAAATATTATTAAAATACTTTTACGTGAAGGTTTTATTGAAAATGTCAGGAAACATCAGGAAGGCAACAAAAAATTTTTGGTTTTAACTCTACGACATAGAAGGAAGATTGCATGGATGACTCTATAACTTCTTAGTTTTCATCTATTTTTAACTCTTTTTTCTTTTTGTTCTTGGAGTTTAGTTTGGATTCCTCATTCCTCTCTTTCCCCATAAAGCAGGTTGCAGCACAAACTTCTGTCAAATCTGTGGAGCTTGCTTTGCCTTATTTTTCAGATATTTCTACACCCAAACAAATCTTGGCTAAGAATGAATGTTCCTATATGGCAACATCCTGGATGACTGTAAAAGAGCCGATCAGTGTTTGGAGCGTGAACAATTTTACAGTGGAAGGCATATTGGAGCATTTGAATGTAACAAAAGACCATTCTGACTATCTATGGTATTTCACTAGGTACATTATTGTCTACTCTTGGATATGGCTGCATACTACAAAAGCATTTAACTCTGTAAGAAGATTTGTTTATAATAGACGTTCACTTAAAACTTTTTCTTCGTATTTTTTAAAAAAATTATGATAGGGTGCTATGAACCCGTTATGTTCCAACTCTTGAAAACTTATATGTTGGCTATGATTATTGTCAATGCTAAAAGAGGTCTAGTGTTTTACTTTTTCCATGAACCTTGTGTTGAACCACATTTAAAAATTTTCACTGATTTAAATTCTATAAACATTAATGCCTAATTGAATTCATTTTTGAATGTAGAATATATGTTTCTGACGATGACATTGGATTTTGGGAGGAAAAAAAGGTTTATCCTGCAGTTACAATTGATAGCATGCGTGATGTGTTACGTGTATTCATTAATGGCCAGCTTACAGGTAATGTCTCACATCCTTCTTCTTCATTGGTTTGAGGTGGGCCTTCATGGAGCTTTACAATGCACTCATGAAATTGCTTTAATATGTATAAACATAATGTAACATATCTGCAAAGAATTGATGTTCTAGTTGGTTGGACCACAATATTTCTGCTACCTAGGAAATACCCTTAGCCCTTTGGAAGTACTTATGCAGCTTTTATTGATGTTGCACTGGCCATTCTTTTTTCTCTCTTAAAGCAAAAACATTTTTTACTTTCAAGTACTAGGTACTTCTAAATAATGCTTGTTCCCTTGTTTTGAAAATCTCACTAACATATATTATTGTTTTTCATTTGTATGCTGCTATTTCTTTTCAAAATTAAGGCAGTGTGATTGGACATTGGGTCAAGGTGGTGCAACCAGTTCAGTTTTGGAAAGGATACAATGATCTAGTGTTGGTGTCCCAGACTGTGGGCTTGCAGGTAAAGTTTGGTAGTCTTTGAAAATTTGAATATGTTCTGATGTTAATTAATGCTTGTTTCCAAGATGCTATACAACTGACTATCAAGTTGTCTCATTGGCATGTACCATATGGCTTGGATCCATAAAATTACTTAGGACAATAAGTTTTCAGATTCATGAATATGCTGAACCCTGTTCCTCCTGATTCTGCATGATTTGACTAAATTCTTTCCCTTGATTAATGGTGAAATGTCCTAGGCAATGTGGTAGTAATTGCCTTCATTATATTTGGAGCCTCTTCCACTGTGGGGGGGGGGGGGGGGGGGGGGGGGGGGGGGGGGGGGGGGGGGGGGGGGGGGGGGGGGGGGGGGGGGGGGGGGGGGGGGGCAGGGAGAGGGGCGGCGCGGGAGATG
>CANUEX010005375.1:0-10071 GCA_948099535.1 Jatropha multifida
CTTAAGTCGATCTGGAAGGCTCAAGGATGCTTGGGATGTTTTTGAGGATATGAAAAAACAAGGAGTCAGTCGGAATTTGTTGACCTATAATACCATGATATCTTGTGCTTGTACCCATTTGGAAGAAGAGAATGCACTAAAATTGCTGCAAAGAATAGAAGAGGATTTGTGTAAACCAGATATAAGGACATTTGCACCATTATTGAAGATGTGCTGCAGAAAGAAGAGAATGAAGGTGCTCAAGTTTTTGTTGAGCAACATTTTTAAGAACAATGTTAGCATTGAACTTAGTACATATACTCTTTTGGTGCGTGGGCTTTGCAAGAGTGGGAAGCTTGATTATGCTCGCTCGTTCTTTGAAGAAACAGTACTGAAGGGGATGGTTCCTAAATATGACACATACAAGATGTTGGTGCAGGAACTTGAACAAAGAAACATGACAGAAGCCAAGGAAAAGATTGAGAAGTTGATGTTTCAAGCTAAAGAGCAACAGCTTTAATGCTAGTTGCTTTTAGTCTGGCCTTAAAAGGTACCAAGTTTTTGCCTATTTTTGACCTTAGTGTGCTTCCCAGGTTGAATACTATAAGAAATTTTCACCATTAGTTCCATTAGAGATACCTCATATATCACTGCCGCTCCGCCTCTGACGACCACTACTGCACGAGTGGCCTTCTTTCCTCAACATATCTCTGAGCTGCCATTCTCAGATCATCAAAGCAGCAAGTTAGTGGGTTTTGTGATTTATTTTTAATTAGCTTAATCGGTTCTTTTTTTTTTCTGAGATCTGATTAGGTTTTGTACCCTCTCTTCTGTTCATCAGTCTTTTGCCGGAACCATGTGACTGCTAGCATAAATTTGTTCATTTTTGTTTTTATTTGAAGTTTTTATTCTTGAAGATTATTGTTTTATCTATTGCAATACACTAGTAAATAAGCGTGTTTATTACCAGTTGTATTGCTTTGCTGATTGATCACACAGGCAGCTGCCTTTTCTTTTTTCTATTTTCTTTTTCTTTCTTTTAGCAATTCTGTTATCTGTTTAGGAGAAAGTGTTCTTCACCTTTTATGTAGTTGTGATTCATTTGGTGGAGGCTCTGAAGATGTTTTCCTTTCAGTTTTGGTTGAAGAAGCTTCCATAAATGTAGGGTGTTATTAGCATGGCACCTAAACAGTTATTGAGATCTGAGATCTTTCAGTCTGTCTCTTGTTTATGTTTGTACTTTTACCAAAAAAATTTGGGAGACTGCACTGGTGATAGAAAAAACAAAGAAAAAGAGGTTTCTTTTAAGTTGATTCTTCTCAGTGGGAGGACTGTATTATCAGAACTAGATTGGGATTGGAATGTTATTCAGTTGGTCTTTAAAATAAGCAACAAGGTCTTCACTCTGTTTAACCTGGACAAATGGGAAAATTTTGAGTCAGTTTGGCTTTGCTGTTTGTTTTCCACATGCTATATACTCCAAACTTTTTATGTCACACTCTGCCAAGTTATGCTCCCTATTTTTATTTTGTGCACAACCAGGATCCAGATTATGGGCAACCTTTATTACATTGAACACCAGAAAGATCCATCCCCTGTTAGTTCAATTATCCTTATATATGAATGTAGTTAATATTTTAGTACATAAATGAATATTAATTAGAAACATACAGCATATTTTAACTGATAATAGATTAGGGAGATATACTATAAGTTAGAAATATATCATAGTAAATGAATCTGAGAGAGAGAGAGTGTGTGCGTAAATACAAATAGATATTTAAGTGCAATCCTTCATGTTGTTTGCAGTAACTTGAGCTGGTGGTCTATGCGCAATTTTAAATATTACCTTTAGGTAATGTTCCTTTTGGGACATCTGATTAAGTACTCACTCTTTTAACTGCTGTTTTGCTCTTGCAATTGATTTCCTTCAGGTTCATGCAGTTGTCACTTTATAACTATCACCACTGCAAGCAGCATATGCATCTAGAACATAATTTTGTGTTTGTGTGTTTTTGATTAACATTTGTACTTTCCAAGTATTCTTGATTTTCTTTAATAATGAAATTGAGCTCCAATTTTTAAGCTCAAGCATCTTTAAGCCTGAGTTGAGGCTCATGAAGTCTTGGCTCAGTTTGGGTTCTATTTTCATGATATTCAGTCTTCACATATAAGATTCGTCCATTCTTATAATTTTTTCAGTTGTGATTTTTGTAATATTTCTATATACTACATAATATTTGATATTGTATTAAGAGATTCCCAAATTTTTGTTCTTATTACTTTCAAGATTTGGTTTCCTTAAAACACATTGGCTACAATTACATTTCTATCATATCTTGATTATGATATTGAGAGGTGTCTTATGCAAGTTGTTACTTCAAAATGAATTCTCTGATGTTATCCTTTTATTATGATATGAGTGGTTTCTCACATTAATATCAACTCATGAGTCATCTGTGATAATGTCTTCTCATCAAATCAGTATGTTAATTCAGGCCACTCACTATCCAACCTAACTAGAGTTTTCATTTTGATTTTCAGTTGAGACTGAAACTAAAGCCAACCTGTAATTCTGGTTTTCTACTTTGAAGTTTCAGTTTTATAGTTAAAAAAGCAGTTAAAAGTCTGATTAGGCTACCAAATAATCTTATGTAGTCCACACAACATGGCTGTGCAATATCCTGGTAATATATGTAGGGTTCTTAAAATTAGAATGATTCATGGATGAAAGAATAACTGCTTAGAGAAGCTTTGTAGTGAATATTTTTCTGTTTCTCCCCCTTTTCTTCTTTTATGCATTTTAAAATTTTGCATATGTTTCTGTATTTGCTTTTAGAAGCATATGCAAAGAAGTTAATGGCAAGCAATGAAGTTAATATCTTTCCTTGTTTTTCTCTCATGCATTTTAAATTTATGTTCTAATATTTTTGTTGATTGTTTGTGTTGCAATGAACCAAAGAAGTTAATGGCAAGCAAAGCTGTGAAAACTGCAGCAAAGGCCATTTCTGAGTACCAATACCCGTGGAAAGAGAAGTTGGCAAAACATAAAGATGAACTATCCAAGGGTGTATGGGGTTTCTGGAATCTAGGGGCATGGACGCCACTCCACATTAGTGCTCGTAGACGAGCTAGACTTCGAAAGGAAGTCCTGCTTGCAGGGGAAGATTGGCCATATGATCCAGAGAGGAAAGAAATGAGAACCAAGATAAAAGGGCATAAATGCGATAAGATATCTGCAGAGAAACGTGAAAACACTGCCAAATTGATGCAGCGAATGCCGGATATGTTGTTGGCCTACAAGAAGCGGAAGTGGGAGAAGAAAATGAAGGAGGAAGACAAAAAATATAAAGTGAGGGAAGAGGAAAAGAAGTCCAAGTAAATTTTCTCTCTTTTTTTTTTTTGTTCCAGAATTGCTTCTTATAGTGCAGCTGTTTCTTTTTTTTTTTTTCCTTTTTTTTCTTCTAAAAAATAACTGAATGAACTCGGTCCGTTTTTTTTTTAAAACTTAGTTTAATTTTGTTTATATACAATGTTCCTTCTTATGTATTTCTTTGTTTCAGGGAAAACAAACATATATATGTTTTTCCTGCTAGAATAAGTAGGTGGAAAATACATTAAGTTGTTCCATTCAAATCCGAAAGTTCATTCCTTTGGCTTCTTTCAAATAGGATTTTGCAGATGCTGAAATTTTAGAATATAATGTATCAATTCTTCTTTTTAACTCCTAAACTTGCAGTGTCCCTCTGTTTCATGACTTTAGGCAAGATGCTTTTCACAAAATGGTAACTTGTGAGTTGTTATATCAGGGTCCAATAGTCCAATGATTGAGAGAATTCCAGTCATGTTTAGTTCCCAACGTGGATGCAAATGCAATAGGCAAACAAAGTTGAAGGACTAAAATGCAGTTCAAAAAAGATCAAATACGTAGATTTTACGTCTTATATATTTTGATATATGAATTGCTTATTTATTATTATGAATACATGAAACCGAGGCTGATTATATCTTGGAATGACTTGAAAAAATTAAAATAAAAATAAAAACCGATCGATTAAATTAATTAATTAATTTATTTTATCTTATATTTTGATGTTTATTATATGTCTATAAGCTTAAACCTTTAATTTCATGAATCGAAGCCTAAAATTATCTTTTAAACATATTAATCATTTAAAATATTAGAAATTAGTTGGAATAAAAAAGAGAATATATAAAAGTTAGAAATTATAATTTTCAAACTGTCTCAATGAAACTAATTAAATTTAGCCCTTGTGTTTTGTTAAAATTAAATATGTAAATAAACTTTAAAATTAATGAAATTGAATAGAGAGCTAAGCTAAGATGTTGGCAAGGTTGTGGTAAAAGGAAAAATCTATAAAATTAAAGGAAAAGAATTTATAGCTAAGTGGATACAGACTACACAGTATGACACTCTAAACATATTTGAGTACTGTTTAGGCTGTTTGACCATGTAGATAAATTTTAAAAATTACAAAATTTTACAGAAAGGTAGCTTAATATGTTAAGAAGGTTGTGTAAAAAGGAAAAGTTTAAATAATAAGGAAAATTAAAAATATTAATAAAAAAAGGAGATATTAAGCATAGAAAGCTAAAAATTTTGGTTCTATAATTAATTTGTTTGAATAGGTTAATGAACTTCAAAATTTTATGGAAGGGGCTTGAGATATTAAGAACTATTTGGTAAAATTTCGAAATAAATGGATATGAGAAGATAAATATTCAATTAAATGAACACGGACTGCTTATATATAGAAAATTCTGTGTTTCACTAAACTTGCACTAAATTGAGCATATTAAAACATAAGTGAATAAATTATAAATATGATTATATAGTAACCCTTTCTTATTATAATAGAACTTTTGATCAAATACATCTCATTGTTGGTATTTGAAACTATTTGTGGATTGCGATATTGAGATTGTAAATTATGAAACCTATTTAGCTTCTATGCTAATGTGATAGAATCCCAGCTTAATGAGGATTATACCATTAAATTATGTGTACATAGAGATTTATGATTAAAGGGAGAAGTTGCTGCCCTAAAGTGTGAAATGTGTAATAGCACTGGAATATACAAAGTAATATGTTTTTTTCAGTGTACAAAGTAATATATTTTCTTCAGTATTATTTGTGTGATTATCTATTATATTATTGATATTGCCTTTGTGATATTAATCCATTAACTATGAATCCTTCTATACAGACTTATTTCTGTTGATGAGCCATAATGGTACTACCATCTTGTATTTCTATAAATGTTGAACCCTGAAATACTTTTTAATGTACATGCTATTGATATATCACTATAATCTTTATGAGTTGACGACTCAGTCAAGCGTCTATGGTTTTAGGTAGAAGTAATCCAAGTCCATCAGCCTTTTGATTTCCTTCTTCCAACAAAAAACTTGTGAATAAAGTAAATAATTATTTGATTATAAGTTGTTGCTAAGTTGTATGAAATCTAGTTGCTTTGTAGTATCTTCAGATATGATACTGGAATGGTATATAAGTAAACTATAATATAACAATATTATAATAGTGTGACATGTGAATATATATAGTACGAAAAGATTGCCTTCAATGATCCCGAGAAATAAATAGAAACAAATAAATTGATTGAAGCCCACCTAAGTAAATAATCAAGAGAAGTAATATGCGAAATTGGAATAGTTTAGTTGTGGGTTCAACGAGGTGCTTGATGGCTTTAAACCTACTTAGACCTTAAAGCTATTGCACCATCAATTTTGGGGCGTGACAATTGTCCTTTTAAAATTTAAGATACTCTAAAATAATTTTAGTCATAGCCAATTAAAAAATCGACCAAATGCATAAATTAATCCCTGTACTTAGCAAAAAAATCTTATGGCCTTCTAAACTTCGCAATGTCCTATCATATCCCTCTATTTATTAATTTTATAACCATTATGACCTTGAGCAGTCATTCCCAACAATTAAAAAGCGCGTGTACATAGGGATGGCAAAAATCAACCCGACCTTATGGGTATGCATCCTACCAAAATCTAGTCAAATTCGATTTTTAGAGTTTTGATTGGATTTTGGTAAAATCCAAAGTTTCATTTTGGATATGGATATGGTATGAGTATTGTTATTATAAACCCAAATTTGACCCGAGCTTTTGAATTTGGGTAATACCTGAACTTGAACCCAATACCCAAACTCTCAGAGGTTTGAAAATTAATTATTTTCTTTAAATTGTAGTATGAAATATTTAATAAAGTAATTTGAATGTTTAAATTTATTTATTGAAAATTTACCAGCTTGATAAGAGTTCATGTAAAAAATTCTAAACAAAGTGACATACAAGCAAGCATGTCGAATAATGATTATGACAATATTATTTTTTTTTATGCAGAGTAAAAAGAAAGCGAAAATCACAATTCCAACTATTTAGAAGATGATGTTATGTCGTGGTCTAATAATTTTGATATGTTGATGTGGTGAAAAACAAATGGGTTAAAGAATTCTACAATTCCAACTTTGCTTTCAGTACAAGTGGTAGATATGTTAGACTTTGTCATAGTCGACTTCATAAAAAAAAATTGAGCCTTAATGTGTGTTCAAAGTTGGTTATGTACTTATGAAAACAAAGGTATATTCATTTATTTTTATTATATTAATATAATTATCTTACTTTCAAATAGACGGATCTTCGTCATTAGCTGCAGATTATTATGCCACTATTTATGAAGGTGATTTGGAATATTCAGGTAATAATATTTTTAAATTTATTAATTTTATCTTATGAGTTTTTTTAATTGTTTAATTAATTTATTTTTTTCATAATTGCAGTTGAAGAGTACATTATGATAAAAAGAGCAAGGAATTTTGTAATTAAAATTTTAATTTATCATTTTTTAAACATTTATTTGTGCATTAATTTATTTTCATATTTTTGATGGAAAAATACTTTTATTTCTTTTATTTATTGATTCAATATAATTTAATTTTTTAAATAATTTGAATATATAGTAAATGGGTATTTATAGGTATTTATAAATAATGGGTATACCTGAACCCATTGAGTTTGAGCATGGATGTAATATTTTTTACTGGATAGGGTATTGGGTAGGATATAGGGATAGGGATAGGGTTTGGCTATGAAAATTGCACTACCTAACTCGAACCCTGCCCATTGCCATCCCTACGTATATACACACTATGTCTTTCTCTTTCTAGCTCCTTATAGTTGTCATCTTTTTAATTTTTTGGTAACTTTTACTCTTTATCTTTTAACTCTCTTCAAATTCAAATACTGTTACCCAAATTAAAAGTTATCGCCTATTTATACGTTTCCACTTCCATATGATCATAGTAATGGTTATCAATTTGTCATCCAAAGCGAAGAAGTTCTACTATTTTTTTATCTGTAAAAATTCCAAGATGTTTCTTTACTTGCAAGAATTCTCAAATCTTATGTGCCAAACATATTTCTGCTTGCAAGAAGTTTTAAAAATTTTCACTTTGTTTCTCTTTTCGAATCTAAAATTTCTGCTCGTCTCTAAATAAACGCGTCTTTATTTCTATTTCTTCATTTCTTATAAAGGCATAAGCTTAATTCCTATTTTTTTTTGTATTCTCTTGTTTTATGGGTATGTTCAAAGATGTATAGTGATATTGTTAGGATTGATTTTGGTGATTTGAGTGTTGCTTTATACTGTTTTTCTTATTGCATTCTAAGTGTTTGATTAAATACCTCTTTAGAGTGTTTACAAGTAGTTACTCACCAATGGCTTCAAGCCCTTAGTTTTTTCCATTTCTTGAGACCAAAAAAGAAATATTAATTTTAATTTAAGTTGTTATTGTAGATTAAAAACTTGTTATTATAAAAAACAACTATGGATGAACGATAAGATGCAGAAGAGAGAAATAGAAGATTTAGTGGTTGAGGGTTAATGTGTTTTTTTGACATGTGGCTTTGTTTAATTTGTTTAATCTCTTATTAAGCAATTGAAAGCATGTGCTTGATGGTTGATGTAGTAAGGAATATCATAGTTACAAAATTGATAAGTTTAAGGATATAATAGGTCAATTGTGAAGTTTAGTTGGTCACAAGATTTTTTTTACTGAGTACAGAGATTAATTTATGCATTTGTCCTTAAAAAATTTTAATATAATATCTCTATAATTTGATTGGCTATTTTTTCATAATTTTTTTAATAGATAAATACATATAGATAATTAAGCATTTGAAAATTTATTATCATCTTATTAAGTCTGATTATGTTTTATTTCATTATATTATTATATAAATTATCAATAATAATTTTAAAAATTTATTATTATTATTATTATTTATTATTTATATTTACTATCATTGTAATTTATCTATCTATAATATATTTAAAGGTGGGGATGAGAGGAGAATAATGAGATTTTCCATATTGTCCTTGTAAAATTTAAGATACTCTAAAATAAATTTAGTAATAGCCAATTAAAAATTTTAACATAAAAATATATATAATATCTCTATAATTTAATTGATTGTTTTTTTTAACTTTTTTTAATAAATAAAAACATATAGATAATTAAGTATTGAAAATAAAAAATTTTAATATTATTATCTTACTATGTCTAATTATATTTTATTTCATTATATTATTATATAAATTATCAATAATAATTTAATAATTTTAATAATTTATTATTATTGTTCATTATTTTTATTTACTATTTATCTTGAACATCATTATTTTAAACCGATATGTGTAAATATGAGGCATTTGAAAATTTTTATTTTTTTGAAATTATTTTAAATAAATATATCCAGATAATTAAGATTTTGATTCAAAAAGGGTATGATTAAATTTATTTAATATAAATTGCACTCTAATTTGGCTGGCCAAAACATAAGATAAAAAATATTAATTTTAAACACCTCGAATTTGATTAGTTATATTGACATCTTATTTAATTCAAATCCAATTTTTCTATTAATGAATATAATTTTATTAATAAATTTTGTAATGATTTCATGATTTTTATTGACTAAAAAAATGAAAATAAAGTCATAATTGTAATACCGCGAAATTTTTATTTCAAAATAATTCCCATTTAAATTTAATCGTTGAATGATGAGCCAATCATATTACGCCACGTAATATTATCGGGACTGAAAATTATTTTGGTTCGCCCTAAAATTAATCGAGTAACCGTTAATCGAATAAAAATCGGACTAATTTTTTTTTATTGGACCAAATTAATTTAAATTAGACTCGAGTCGGACATTTTTGATAATCACTGTGCGTTATAATTTTTTTCTCCCCGACAATCTAACTCGGACGGTTTGTTTTTATTTAATAATTTTAACTTTATTATTATTATTATTATTATTTTTTCTTTTTCTTTTTCTTTCTTTTCCTTTCTTTCTTTTTATGGCTTCTTCTTCCTTGTGTTTGCGCAAAAACCCAGCAGCTCCTCTCCCTCTCAACTCACTCTCTCCTTCTCTCTCACTGTCTCTGTCTCTCTCCACTGCGTCGACCACCGTGCCATAGCCACGCCAGCACCGCTCCAGCTCTCCCTCTCTCTTCCTCTTTCTCTCTCCTTACTACTCTCTGTCTCTCTCTCTCTGCGCGCAAAGGTCACTTGCAACGCCGCCGGACAGCCACAGCAGCTCCAGAACCTCCTCCATCGCGCGACTGACCCAGCTCCTCCTCTCTCCTCGTTGCGCCACCGTTTCCAGCAAGCTCCAGCAGCTCTGTCCCTCACGTCGCGCCGCCTTGAGCCACCACCTGCTTCTCCGCGTGCGACCTTGGCAGCAAGCTCAGCTTGCTACCGGCTACCGTCTCCTCCTCCTCCGATTCAAGGATTTATTGGAAATTTAATATTTATTGGGTATTAATTTTATTATTTTCAGAATTTATTTAGTTAAATTTTGATTAATTAGCTTGTTAATTTTAGAATATTTGGTTGAATGATTTTATTATTTGAGTAGTTAATTATTTTGGTTAGTAGATTAATTTGTGGATTATATATTGTTTGGGTGAATTTTAATATTTATGGTTAATTGTTAGAATTTTGATTATTTGATTTTATTATATTGTTAGGTA
>CANUEX010005417.1:0-16154 GCA_948099535.1 Jatropha multifida
TTCACAGACTTATTCATAAACTAGAAACTATGCTCAGAGGTATGAATTGCGACAGAAAGTTCATGAAACCAAGCAGGGAGATCTGACTATCGCTCAATATTTTGCTAAACTTAGCGGGTTATGGCAGGAACTAGACTATTACTAAGAATTTCAAGCAAAATGTATTGATGATGCGACTCAAGTTTAGAAGTTGATTGAGGTAGAACGAGTATATGATTTCTTGGCTAGCCTAAATAACGAGTATGATCAGATTCGATTTCAGATTCTTGGACGAGATCCTTTTCCATCCTTGCGATAGGCATACTCATTTGTACAACAAGAAGAAACTAGGAGTGCTATGGTTCACAAATCTATAATGGATAAAGCAGGGTTGATTACAAATTCTGCTAAAGAACAAATACAGGCTGCAAAGGGAGGTTCTTCGGATAGAGATCATTTGTTTTGTGACTATTATGGGAAGAATAGACACACTAAGGAGTTTTGCTAGAAATTGAATGGACGCCCAACTAGGGGGGGCGGAGGGAAGCGATTCAGTTCGTCTAGACCTCAAGCACACTATTTGATAATGGAGCTTTGTCTGAGGAACTATCTACTGCTGGTAGCTTTTCTGATAGGAAAATTCAATCCTTGAAATGGTTGTTGTCACAACTTGAATCTTCCTTATCTGCTGTAGCTTCTAATTTTGTTAATTCAGGTAATGTCTTTCTTACCTTTCTTGCAAAAATTGCAAAACCCTCTTGGGTGATAGATTCATGAGCAAATAAACATACAACAGGCTCTATAAACCATTTCCTTAGATATTCTAAGTATCAAGGCACAGAAAAAAATTCATATTGCGGATGGCTCTTTTGTACCGATTTCTGGCACAGGTTCTATTGACTGTAGCTCCAATATTAAACTCTCTTGTGTTCTCTATGTTCCTCGATTTTCCATTAATTTGTTATCTTTTAGCTTAATCACAAAAGTGCTTAATTGCAAAGTAACCTTTTACCCTACTCATTATATTTTTTAGGAACTGAACACGGAGAGAACAATAGGCAGTGGTAGCTTGCACAATGGACTGTATCTATTAGATGACGTTTGTCAGTTTTCAAATTCGGGTACCAGTCAAGCTTTGTTAGGAACTTCTAGAAATCCTTCTCATGAAGTTGTTCAATGGCATAGGAGATTAGGCCATCCCTTTTTTTCTGGTGTAGGAAATTTGTTTTCCGCTTTGGTTACTAAGTGTGATTTGGATTCTTTTGTATGTGATGCTTGTGAACTTGCCAAACACACTAGGCATTCTTATCCCCCACTTAATAATAAAAGTTTGGTTCCTTTTGCTACTATTCACTCTCATGTATGGGGTCCTACTAAAACTGTTTCTCTTTCCGGTTATAGATGGTTTGTGACCTTTATTGATTGTTGCACTAGATTGACTTGGGTTTATTTGATGAAAACAAAAAATGAAGTTTTTTTGTGTTTTCAGAACTTTCATAAGATGATTTGCACCCAGTTTGACACGCATGTTAAAATTCTAAGAACTGATAATGGTTCTGAATACATGAATACAATTTTTCATACCTACTTAGATTCTAATGATATCATACATCAAACTAGTTGTGTCAATACTAGTGCTCAAAATGGAGTAGTTAAAAGGAAAAATAGGCATTTATTGGAAGTAGCTAGGTCACTTATGTTCACTATGAATCTTTCCAAACCATATTGGGGGGATGCTATTTTAACTGCTGTTGACCTTATCAATTGTATGCCTCTTCGTACTTTGAATTTTAAAACTCCATTAGAGGTTCTTCAAGGGAAAAACTCTTATATTGTGCCTCCTAAAGTCTTTGGTTGTGTTTATTTTGTTCATTAGAATGGTCCAAGCAAATTAGATCCTAGAGCCTTGAAGTGTGTGTTTGTTGGTTACTCTACTACTCAAAAGGATACAAGTGTTATTATCCTCCTTTTAGGAAATATCTTGTGAGTATGGATGTTACCTTTAGAGAGTTTGAGACTTACTTTTCTGTCCAATCACCTCTTCAGGGAGAGAAATATCAGAAGGAAGAGGTGATAGATGACATTCCTTTCTAGGGGGAGATTCCAATAGAAATAGACAATAAGAGAGACCAACCACCCAAAACTTTAGGAAGATTGGATAGACCTGGTTTGAAAACCTACACTCAGCAGACTAATACAGATGCAACTATCGAGTATGAGACCTCTGATCAATCGTCCTCTCCAATTTCAGTCTCTAAAAATATAGATGAACAAGAATCTGGTGAGTCTTCTTTAATTCCTGTCGATTCTGATTCTAATCTTAATTCTGGCCCTTTTGACAATGATCTTGATATTCCTATTGCCTTTAGAAAAGGACATAGAACATGCACTAAACATCCCATCTCCCATTTTATCTCCTATAATGCTCTGTCTCCCTCCTATAGGGCCTTTCTTTTGTCTGTTTCTTCTGTTTCTATACTGCAGGATTGGCGAGAGGCATTACAGGACTCAAAATAAAAGGTTGTAATGGTTGAGGAGATGAGAGCTTTGGCAAAAAATGAGACTTAGGATCTTGTAATTTCACCACTAGGGAAGAAACCAGTTGGATGTAAATGGGTGTTCACAGTTAAACATAGGGCAGATGGTTCAATTGAGAGATATAAGGCTAGATTGTTTCCAGAGGATTCAGTCAAACCTATAGAGATGATTACCAGGAAACATTTGTCCCTGTAGCCAAGATGAACACTATCAGAATTTTATTGTCTTATGCAGCCAACCTTGACTGGGAGCTACATCAATTTGATGTTAAAAATGCCTTTCTACATGGTGATTTGAAAGAAAAGGTGTATATGGAGATTCCTCTGGGATTTGTTGATGATAGGACTATGGGGAAAGTGTGCAAGTTGAAGAAGTCATTATATGGGCTGAAATAGTCACCAAGAGCACGGTTTGAAAGTTTTAGTAAAGCCATGCTTTCTTTTGGGTATATTCAAAGTCATGCTGATCATACCTTGTTCATTAAACATTATGCAGTTAAGATCACGTTACTTATTGTTTATGTTGATGATATAGTGGTGATAGGGAATAAAGAAGAAATGACTCACTTGAAAGATTTGTTAGCCAGGGAGTTTGAGATTAAGGATTTGGGAAATTTGAGATACTTTCTTGGAATCGAAGTTGCTAGATTTGTAAAAGGAATTTTTATCTCTCAAAAAAAATATATTCTTGATCTCCTTAAAGAAACTAGTATGTTGGGATGTAAGCCGGCAGAATCACCCATTGGAGCTAATCACAAGCTTCAAGCTGGAGTGGGAAGTCTAGTTGATGTAGGCAGATATCAGATATTGGTTGGGAGACTGATTTATCTTTCCCATAATAGACCAAATATTGCCTATATTGTTAGTCTAGTGAGTCAGTATATGCATGACCCTCGGGAATCTCACTTAGAAGCTGTGCATCGAATTTTGAGATATTTGAAATCAGCTCCAGGTAGAGGGTTTCCATTTTCCAAACATGAACATTTGAAAATAAAAGGCTACACAGATGCAGATTGGGCTGGTTCCCTTAATGATAGAAGATCGACCTTAGGTTATTGTGTTTTTCTTAGTGGGAACTTGGTCACGTGGAGAAGCAAGAAGCAGACTGTGGTTGCTAGGTCCAATGCAGAAGCCGAGTATAGAGCCATGGCATAAGGAATTTGCGAACTTCTATGGTTGCGTAGAGTGATGAAAGAATTAAAGTTGTTTGAAACAGCAGATACATTCTTGTTTTGTGATAATAAAGCAGCCATCAGTATAGTGAATAATCTAGTCCAGCATGATCGAACTAAGTGCATAGAGATTGATCGTCATTTTAAAAAAGAAAAGATAGTTGAAGGTTCCATTAAAGTTTTCTATGTGGCTACAAAAGAACAACCGGCTGATCTTTTCACGAAGGGCTTGAGTAGCAAGTTGTTTCATCCTTTGGTTTGCAAGTTGGGCATGTGTAATATCTTTGCACCAACTTGAGGGGGAGTGTTCAGATTGTATAATTAAGAGAATATTGTATTTCCTAGTTTAGGTTTTTTTCCTATTTTAGATTACTACCATATAGAACCACCCTTTGTATATATATAGAATAGAAATTGTATAGAGATGGGTAGACCACAAAGAAATAAACTCCCTTTTTCGAAATCTTTAGTTTCAAATTGTATTGTCGGAGTTTGAAGAAGAACTGCTCGAGGGTAATTGGGTGGCTTGGCCCGTCCCTGGCGTGGACAACCATGTCATCAACATACACTTCTACGTTATTATGCATTAGGTCATGAAAGATCGTGTGGCCATCCTCTAATAAGTGGCACCAACATTTTTCAAAGCAAATGGCATCATTTTATAGCAGGAAGTACTCCACTCTGTGATGAATAAAGTTTTTGCTTTATTTTGCTGGTTGACTGGTATCTGATTATACGCCGCATAGAGATCTATGACTGAAATCACATTGGGCCCTACCATTCTGTCAACAAGCAGGTCAATATGTGGTAGAGGAAAGTCATCCTTAGGACAAGTCTTGTTTAGATCCCGACAATCGACATAAATTCTAATCTTGCCATCTTTCTTGGGAACCGATAACTAAGTTGGCCAGCCATGTCAGATAATCAATGGCCTTAATGAAGTTATTCTTCAATAACTTGGTTGTTTCCTCTTTGATTTTGAGAGAGATCTTCGATTTTTGCCTTCGGAGTTTCTATTTCACTGGCTTAACGTGATCATATGTAGGAATCTTATAAACGATAATGTCAGGATCTATACTAATCATATCACTGGCTGTCCATGCAAAGCAATCTGAATACTGCCTGGTGAGCTCCATCAACTCCTATTTACAATCACATTCATGCACAATAAATGCATACTTTGGTTTATTTTCTATGCTAATGTTTATTTCTTCTTTTGTTATTTTTAATTCTTTTTCTTTTTCATTTTCTATTTTGCCAATAATCTCATTGAGGATAGAGAAAGGATAACAAGAAAATTGAAACTTATTATTAGTAGTAAAAGTGTCATGATCGACATCTACATTGAGCTCTACAAAAAGATCTCCTATTTCGGACAAAGAGGACAACAAAGACTCGGAGGGCTCGGAGGATTCTGAACTAGACTTTGACTTAGGTTCTATTTGTGACTTAAGTTTAGGTTCAGGCAAAGTAAGGTGGATTGCTCTATGCGTTCCTCCAAGTACAAATTCTATAAAGGTGCTTGGATGTGATATATAAGGCTCGTGGGGTCTGCTTCCACTTGTTCAGTGATCATGCAAAGGTCAAAGAGGGATGTCTTCATGTTATCCTCCCAATTAGTCTGGAGTTTGAAGAGAGGCTCACGGTCTTCTACTGAGAGCCTGACATTAAAGAGAAGTTCAAAATCAAGGATTAGCTTCTTCGTTAAAGGGCAATACCATGGTTCTTGAAAGAAATAGTAGAGTTCTGATTCCCCTTCTTTGACAAAGTAACCATTAAGGGTTTTGAAGTATGGGAACATCAAAATGTACCTTATTTTACCACTCATTTTTGCCCTTTCCTTGGTGTCTCCCTCCTCCTCTCGGTCTTCATCTATCGGCTTGAATCCAAGAGTAAAAGGAGGTTCAACAATCGGATAATCAGTAAAAGAGGCCATACTCTACTGGTTACAGCCTTGCACCATTCCTAGAAAGTAACACATGGTTCTCAACATGTTAGCTACCATGGGGTTACTATGGGGATCAAAGTCCATTGGAAAGATCTTTTTATCCGGTTCTGCCTCAATGAATTTGATTGAATCGAAGGAGAATCCTGACAACGGGTAGACTATTAGTTCAGCGTGAATCTCCAATAGTGGAGTCAAAGAAGGAACTTTTGATTTTCCCTCCAAGTCCCTTTTGATTGTTACCACTATATTTCTAAGGGGGAACTTCAACTTCTGATGCAAGGAGGAGGCTACTGCCTTAGCTTTATGAATCCATGACCTTCCCAAAAGAAGGTTGAAGCAAGCCGAGACATCCACTACCTGGAAAGGGATAATCATTACTGTAGGCCCGATTATGAACTCTAGCTCGGCCACACTTAATACTTCTCATTTGGTGTTGTCATATGCTCTCACTATCTGATTGGAACGTATAAAGTCTTTAGTAGTTAACCCCGTACAACTGGCTACTTTCAAAGGGCAAACATTCAATGCTAACCCATTATCTACTAGAACCATAGGTACTGTCTTACCCTTGGTTAGGACTGTCATGTAAAGGGCATGGTTGTCATCTCCTCCAGTAAAGATCTCGTGGTCTAAAAAGTAGAGAGCCATTGCTTGAGGGTTTCTTGAGATTGAAGCCACCAAAGCTTTTGGAGTGATATCAGTAGTTGTCTGATGCTAATTCATAGCTTTGACTAGAGCTTGGCGATGCACAAAGGAAGACTGAATCAACCCCCATATAGAAATGTTGGCTTTGGTTTTCTTCAACTGTTCCAAAACCAAATTCTTAGGCTGAGGTCCAAAACTTGAACTGGGCATGTCTTTGGCCAAAGTGGCTAGATTGGACAAAGCTTCGGAGGAGGAGATGGGTATTGTCTCCCGCTTTGGGTAATGTCATTGATTTCCTCAAATACATCATTCAGGTCTATGACGTAGCATGAGTTGTCTATGATTGGGTGGATCAAAGAGGCCAAGTTAGAATTTGGCTCCTAATGGATTATGTGAATGTTGTTCTGGTGATGAGGGAGAGGGTTGGTGTTTATGTTCGATCTAGGTCAAATAGGTGGTATTTGACCACTCTTCACCAGGTCCTTGATCTTGTGTCTCAGGATCTTACAGTCATCAGTCTTATGCCTAGAACCCTAATGGAGAGAGTAGAAGGAGTTAAAGTTGTAGTGTTTTGGGACTAGATTCAATAGGGGTATGGGCTCCAAGGGCTGTATCAACTTATCATCCACATCCTTCTAGAAGATGAATGAGAGAGGAACTCTAAGATATGCGAAGTTGTGTCTATATGGTCGAGCAACTAGTCTTGGTGAAGGAGGAGATTGTCTTTGGTCGGTCAGATTGGCCACCTCATCGTCTTTCTGAGGGATGGGAGGAATTGCATGATAACTAGTATGTGGCTTCTTATATCTAGAGGAAGAAGCTCGATCCTCTTTAATTTGGCCTGACTGGATCAGGTCCTCAATTTTAGTTGCGGTCGCAATGAGGGCTAGGAAGTCTGGAAGGTACCGGGTCCTTAGGTGACTCTAATAAGAGGGGAGTGAGTTCTTAACTATGATGTCACTCTGTTCTTATTCAAAGGGATGGTTAACCATCTAGGTAGCTTTACCTCTCCATCTTGTGAGAAAGGAAGAGAAGGATTTTCGTGCTCCCTGCTCAGTAGTCTCTAAATCTCTCCTGGTAATGTCAACCTTTACATTGTAATGATACTGCTGGTTGAAGGCATTACAAATCTCATCCTAATTCTTCTTCTTGGCATTGTCTAAGGCAATAAACTAGCGAAGAGTAGCATCGGTAAGAGATTGTTAGAAAAGTTGATCCAGGAGCTTATTGTTCACACCAAGAGGAATGAGGGCACCCACATACATTTTTAGGTAAGTCATGGGGCATGTGGTGCCATCAAACTTGTCCATGGCGGACATCTTGAACTTGGCTAATGCAGTTGCAGATGCACTCAACAGGAAGTCTTTAGTTGCCCTTCGTGCTATGAATGTTCAGTTATTAGTGGCTAGAGATGGTGCCCTTGTAGTAGAGCTTATGGTAAGACCTAGCCTACTTTAGCAGATTAGAGATGCACAGTAGGGTGACGAGACCATTGCCTTGTGAAAAGGCCTAGTCAGAGAGGGTAAGAAGAAGAGGTTTGAGATTAGGGATGACTGCTTATACTTTAGGGATCGGATCTGTGTGCCTAAGATCTTGGGTTTGAGGAGGAGTATCTTAAAGGAGGCCCATAGTAGTCCATATTCTATGCATCCAGGTAGTAATAAGATGTATCAGGATCTGAGGGTACAGTATTGGTGGCCAGTTATGAAGAGGGACATCGCGGATTTTGTATCGAGAGACTTGACCTATCAGCAGGTTAAGGCAAAGCATCAAGTCCAATCGGGTTTGCTACACCCTATTTCTATGCTAAAGTGGAAATGGGATAAGATTACCATGGACTTTGTGGTTGGTTTGCCTACTACACCTCGGAAGAAAGATGCTATTTGGGTCATAGTCGATAGATTGACTAAATCAGTGCATTTTCTTCCTGTTAGGACCGACTACTCTGTGGAGCAGTACGTAGAGCTCTACATTGATGAGGTTGTGAGACTTCATGGAGTTCCTTCTTCCATTATTTTCAATATAGATTTGAGATTTACTTCGAGATTCTGGAAGAAACTACATGAGGCTCCGGGTACTAGATTGCACTTCAATATGACCTTTCATTCGCAGATAGATGGTTAGTCAGAGCATGTGATTCAGATTCTTAAGGACATGTTGAGGGCTTGTGTGATAGAGTTTGAGGGCATTTCAGAGAAGTATGTTTGGCTTATTGAGTTTGCCTACAATAACAGTTATCAGTCGAGTATACAGATGGCTCCATTCGAGGCTTTGTATGGTAAGAGGTGTAGGACACCTTATGCTGGACAAAGCTTAGTGAGGGTAACATAGTGGGTCCTAACATAGTCGTTAGGAAAAAGTTGAAAGCGGCTTCAGGTCATCAAAAGTCGTATGCTGATCTTAAGAGGAAAGACATCGAGTATTCAGTGAGTGACAGAGTGTTCTTGAAAGTTTCTCCATGGAAGAAAGTTCTGAGATTTGGTAAGAAGGGTAAGCTTAGTCCTAGGTTTATAGGTTCATACGAGATCTTAGAGCGTGTGGATCCATTAGCCTATAGACTAGCTTTACCGCTGGACTTGGATCGGATACATAATGTCTTTCATGTATCCATGTTGAGGAGATACAGATCAAACCCTTCACATGTTATTTCAGCCGAGTCTATCACCATCAAATTGGATCTGACATATAAGGAAGAACCCATAAAGATACTTGCTAGAGAGGTTAAAGAATTAAGGGATAAGAGAATACATCTAGTAAAGGTTCTTTGGAGGAATCAGAAGACAGAGGAAGCTACGTGGGAAAGAGAAAATTACATGTGACAGCAGCACCCTTAGCTATTTATACCAAGTGAAATTCAAGGACAAATTTCTTTTAAGGGTGGGAGAACTGTAACAGTCTGTTTTTCAGTGTAAGTAATAATGATTTACCGATCTAGACTTGGTATTATTTCGGTCTGAAAAAATTACTATGCATATCCATTATTTTATTTAATATTTTTGAAGCATGTTTGTATGATTTAGGTGGGTAGAAAATATCTCATGAATATTTTTGGAGAATTTAAGTATTTAATGAATAGTGCTTTCTAGTGTAGTCTATTAAAAAAAATTGAGAAATTATTTTTATAGAGTTAATTTAATAAATTGATGGAGTTAAATAATAATTAAAGGAGAATTATTTGGTGAATATTTAGACCCTTTGGATTAGAATACATTGACTTGATCCAAGCCATACACTTGTCAACATGTGGCGAATTAGCAACATTTGGTTTTGTTGACTTGGTCAACAAAGCTTATCCAACTATTTCACCTTCTTCTTCTTCTCCATTCCAATGCCACACTCTCTCTCTTTCTCTCCTCCATTTTCTTTTAATTTCGCTACTTACAACTACACCAAAATAGACCAATTAAACTATAGTTATGCCATTAAACTTGAAGAATTAAGTTAACAAGGTGGTATTTAGTGATTAAAAGCAAAGAAATTGGAGTTTGTTACCAATACAAGTAAGTTGTGAATTTTGATTTTGTGAATTAATAAGTGAAATTCATAACTTAGATATGTAGTACATGCACTAAACCATGATCCATCATTTTCTTTGATTATTTTCTTGATTTTGATGTTGATTTTTGCTACCTTGAAGAGGTGGGCGAACCATTCTCTAAGGGAAAGGAGAAAGCTAACGAATAGAGCTTTCCAAGATTATTTAAGCTTGTTTTCAAAGTTAGTGCTATAGTTCTTTCCTTCTCCTTTCATTTCTTTAAGTTTTCAATTTTTAGGTTTTGAATGAATTTTGAAGATTTTGTGAATTGTGTTGGAGAATTGGTTATTTGGTTGCTTTTATATGGTTTGGCATGATTTCCAATCATGATGGAATGCTTGAAAGGGAAGGGAAACACCTCTTTCCCCTTCATCCATGATTGGCCAGACCTCCTTAAGAGGAAGGGCCTTGAGTTTTGTTTCATGCTTTGGTTTTCTTTTGATGTTATTATGTTCTTGAATGGTTTTTCTTTAAGTTAATGTGGTTAATTTGAAAAGAAAATCTTTTCCCCTTCATTAGTAAGAGAGGCCAAACCTAGCTTGGTGAAAGGCCCTAAGTTTTCTTTGATTTTTATGTTTGATTTTGACTTTAATGAGTTAGTTGATAAGTAATTAAATGATGGCTTAAACCTCTTTCTTGTATATTAGTGTTTAAGAATTTTTCTAAGACTTAAAGAAAGTTTTGAACGTGTAAAGGATGAGTTTTAAGACTAAATATTTTCAAGGTTTTTAATGCTTTAATTAAGTATTTTTAACTTGAAATATGGTATTTAGAGGAAGGGAAACTTCCTCCCCTTTGTTGACCTAAAGAGGCCGAACCACCCTAGGGTGGTAAGGCATGATTTTCTTTCTCTAGTGTTGGTTTTTAAGTATTTTAAGCTATGTATATATGTGTAATATGAAACTATGATTTTTGTTTGGAACATAAGTGGGTTTTTGATGGATTTTTACAAGTTGTAAGTTAAGAAATTTTGTAATAATAACAATTAAGTTATGAAATGTTTTACTAAGGAATCTTGTATATGAATTAAGATATTTTATGAAGAAATAGATTTGTTTTGGGCTCAAGTATGCATGGTTGAAATATGGTAAGATGAGGTTTATTTCGGTAAATGAGCATGCTTGGCTTTGATGCCTCTCTATTATATTATATGCTATGATCATATGCTAGGCTCTAGATGCCTTCTAAATAAGCGGACGCGCTTATTATTCTCTGATGGCGCTCTCATAGGCCAATTCTCTGATGGCGATCTCACAGGCTAATTCTCTGGTGACACTTTCACAAACTAAATCTCTATTTTTGATATCTTTGAAATCGAATCTGATTATATTTCTCTCAGTGTATGTATGAACCCTCAATTAAGAATAAATTCTATTTTGTTATTAAGGAAAAAGAAAATATTTGTATTTATAGGATTTTTCTTATATTTGACATACTATGAATTTATTTCAAAGAATGATCTTATTTATGATTTTTGAAACATTTTAATTTGATTTGTATGCTTTCGGTATTTTTATATATGATTCAAGTATTTTAAATTATATTTTAAGTTTATTGCTTAGGCAACCTTATTTATTATATTATTAAGTTATTTTAGCACTACTGAGTGTTATACTCGACGCGTTGATTTTTGTCACGTGCAGGTTAAGAGCAGTGGGTGCTACTCGAAGACCAGAGGTGTAGCATCAGAGAAGAAAATTTTATTATGGGTAGGATACGTATCAGAATGTATTTATGGAATGTATGAAAGTATTGTAATAGATTGTATATATTAAGTTTGTAAATTAATGAAGCATGTGATTAATTAAGAAATATTATTCTTATGTGAATTTAAAGTGTATGATTATTAGTAATTAATTCTTTGAATGGATGGCATTATAATATGTTAGAACCTAAGATGGTTTTATGTGAATATTTAGAAGTGTTGCGTACCCTATTGTGTTGTTTGGAGTATTGGAGTTTGAAGGATAAATATTTGGAAGTGCTTTGTTTTTCATTTGTTTGGTAAGTTTTATTTTTAAGAAAAACTCTTGTGAATTTTCCATAAGAAGTTCCTTAAGCTTTTATTTTTTAAAAAAACATGTCACTTGCTTTCTTATGAAAACTTAATCATTCCATATATATATCTTAAGATTATTTAGTAAGATAAGACGGTGCTTTAGCACTGAATGTGGCACACGCTGTCTGGTCCTCCAGGATCGGGCGGTGGGTGTTACACAATCATCACTACATCAAGTTCTTCTTCCTCAAGTTGATTAGAGACCTGGCCGGTTATAACCACGGTATGAGGTTTTGCCTTCAATGTGGACCCTTTGGTCACCACCTACTCAGTTTTTTTTTTATTCGAGAGGGGATGTTGTTACGCACGTCATTGCAATCCATAGCAAAAGTAGACTGCTTCTTTTTGTTCTTCTTTCCTTTACTTGGCTTTGAAATTTCAGTTTTTGGTGGATGGAGCTTTTACTGTTTGCAACTTTTGGAGCTCCAATTCGATCTAAGACCAAAATATGATTTGAAGAAAGTCCTAATCAACTGAAAACAGAAAGTCCTGAAACCTCACTTTTGTGTCTCTTCTAGTTCTTCAATAGAAATGTGATTAAAGGTTTCTCTTTTGATTTTCAAGCGTAAAGGAGCAAGAGCTTGATACCCCAAGCCAATTTTAGACCCTTGATCAGCAATATTCTTCTCCTTCCATACTTTGTGAATCCCAGTTGATAACTACTCACTATCACTATTCTTGAAATCCTTTGTCAATTTGGCCACATCAATAGAAACATACCCAGCTTTAGCCAATAGTTTATATGCATTAGGGTCAAAACCACTTATTCTTTTAGTTGGCAATGCTCCAAGCTCAACTATTAGGCTCTTGGAAGGCCTTGTAAACCCTTTAATGGTGACTTGAAAACCTTAGGGGAAACAAGACTAGTGACCAGTAGAGTTAAATCTTTCAAGTCTTGTATGATATCTTCTGGAGTTGAGGAAGAAGATTGATCATATTTGTCTTTGGAGACATGTACAAAATAAAGCTTCATTTTTTTGCAACTGTTTGACTTGTCTTTGCCAAGGCATCCTCCTCGCTTTCTTTTGTTGAGGAACATTCCCTTCTTCAGTCTTCTTTGCAGGAGCCTTTACTTCAACATCCTTAAAAGTTGATTGAATTTCCTTAATAAAAAATTCATCAAAGTACAATTTTGCATAGACAAAATATGATTCAGCTTCGATTAACGGCTTTGAATTAGCTACGACTGTTCTAATTTTTCCATCTTTTGAGTATTTAAAACACTGATGGTCAGTTGAAGGCAACACCTTATTTCCGTGAATCCAAGGACATACTAACAATATGTTGTAAGTCATTCTTACATCAATCACATGAAGAAGAACACTTGACCCCATCTCGTCGATACGCAACTAGAGCTGAATTCTACCAATAGCCCTTTGCCCATTCTGGTTGAAGCCATGTATCATCAATCGACTTTGCTTCAGTTCATCCATAAGTATGCTAAGTTCCTTAAAGGTCTTGAGAGGCATAATCTTGACAGCTAAACCTGGATCAAGTAAGATTCGATTTATCTTTCTTTCATAGATATAACATGCAACAAACAAAGGACAATTATGGGGCTTATCACCAAGCACTCGATCTTCATCAGTAAAGGTGATCTTTTCTACAGCAATATAGTAGGCCTTTGCTTCTTGAGTGTCCTCATCGCTATCTTGTTTTAGCTCCACTTCAACATGACAGTATGAAAAAGAAAGCTTAGCACCTATTAACTCCTTTGGTATGTATTCTGCCAAAGTGATTGGTTGCCTAGGCTTTTGTTTTATGTAGCCTTCTACCTGTGATTTGAAAATCCTTTTTGGCTTTTGATACTTTGATTGAATCTTTGAGGAAGTCCATTTTGTTGACTTAACAAGCTTATTCAACACCTTATTCCTATTTGGAGTCTCCTTGGATCGAAGTGCGTTTCTATTTTTACTTCTTTTGCAAGTAACCAAATCCATCCTTCATCTTCAAATTAATTTTCAGTAAGCTCATTGCCCCAATAGTGCTCCCATCTCCTTGTAGCAAGCTAAATTCATTTGGCAAAGAAGTTTGGTTTGGATCAGACACCTCAACTTGAACCGGGTCCAAAGAGCCAAGCCTTATTATTTCTCTTCTTATTGAGATTGGCGATTCATCAACCATTATTATTATTATCAAATTGGCAGTTGCTTCCTCCTCATCGAAAGTGATGACACGATTTTTCTACAACTCCATGATTTTGTCTTTCAAGACGAAGCACTTTCCAATTGGATGGCTAATTAGCCTATAATACTTACAATAATTTGGATCATCTACTTGATTTACTTCCTTCGGCCACTTCATCTCTGGCAATTGGATGAGTTTGGCTTTAAGCAATTCATCCAACATGTCCAAAACATCAAAATTAGAAAAGGGATAGCTCTTTTCCTGCCTCTCCTTCAACGTAGCCTTTTTTCTTTCCATTGGCTGAAAAGGAGTGGCTTTCACATGTTGCTTTTCAGTGTTAGGTTACAACTTGATTGGCTTTGTTGTTACAACCATAAACTGCTTACTTTCTGACTTAATGGGCATTTTAGCGAATTTTCGCACTTCTAGCTTATCTTTCTCCTTTTTTGGTTCCTAAACTGGGATATTTTGATTCCTATGATTGAAAATACTAAGCTCCATGTCATGAGCCTGGGTAGCCAACTCTTCAAAAGTATGAGGCTTGATCCCTTGCAAGGGGTAGCGCAAGCCCCAATGAATGCCCTTGATGCACATATCAATTGCCAAGGATTTTGATAGTCAATCTTTGCAATTCAAACTGAAACTTCTCCACCTTTCAATGTAATAAATAACAGATTCCTCTTTCCACTAACGAGTAGCTGTGAGTTCAATCATACTAACTACATGTTTGGTGTTGTAAAAGCGATTAAGGAATTCTCGCTCCAGTTGTACCAATCAAATGCATTTCCTTTTAAGGACCGAACAAATTGTTTGACGAGCAAATCACCGTCCGTGCCAACATTGTTGCAAGTTTCCACAAAGTGGGCTACATGTTGTCTTGGATTTTCCTTTCCATCGAATTATTGAAACTTGGGAGGTTGGTAATTTGATGGCATCCTCACCATGTCAATCCTCAAATTATACGGCTTTGAGTAGGTGTAAGAAGGCTGCATTGTAATCTCCAACTGATCTTCCAAGGCTTCTTTAATCAGCTCCTTCGGTCTAATAGTTTAGATCGAGTCGTTAGTAGTAAGTTTGAGACCTTTTTCTAGGGTCTCCCTTGATGGCATCTCTTTAAGTAGTATAAACCCCTTCGATGTTGATTCATCCTTTTCAAACATCTGACTTTTTTAATGATGCTATCCAACCTGTTCATGAGATAAGCAATTTGGCTATCTTTCTCCTAAAGCGCATGATTGAGAGCTTCTAGTTGCAACTTTAGAGCATCCAGTTCTTCTACTGATGTAGTTCTAACTATCATAATAGACATGACATTAGAAGAGTATATTGTTGAAGCAGTTGACCACTTTTGGGAAGCACTTTTCTCAACAGACTCCACCCAAATTGGCAAAGTAACAACAGCTTGTTGAGGCAGAGGAGTCATCTTTGCGTAAATTTCAGCGACAAACTTCGTCTTGATATTTGCATTAGGACTCGAGTTAACAATAGATCATGTAACACCCCCTATTCGGTCTTGTAGGACTAGATAGTGAGTGTCACATTCTATGTTAGAGACACAGGATTACTTATCACATTTACCTAATTATTATATAAAAATAAGTATCAACTTAAAACTTATTTGAATATATTATGAGAATATATTTTGAAAACAACTTTAATAAAGAGAAGGTATAATTATTGTTTACACTTAATGTAATTACGAAAGACTTAATAACTAAAAAGTTGTGTATTTAGTAATAATCTTTTAACTTAATTTGCAAAACCTTAATTATTAATACCACATGTAAAACAATTAGATAATTTGATAAACTATAAATAAAACTTAGAAAGAAATAAATTATGTAATTCATATAAATCTAGTTTGGTATCAAAACATATCACTTTCAAATAATAGAATATAAAACTCAACTTTGAATACTTAACCTTAAATCATAATACTTAATATCCAAATAGATAATTTATTGTATAATTAAAATAATAAGAGTTGTGTTTACTTAAATTATATAAATACCATTCAAACTTAAAATACATTTATTCCAATTAAAATTCCTTATACCACATGACAAGTTCATAGTACTTCCATGCTCAAGTCAGCTGACATATCCTCCTCCATCTCTGATGCTGATACTGGAGTTTGAATCATGACTATCCA
>CANUEX010005418.1:0-39720 GCA_948099535.1 Jatropha multifida
TGCGGAGGAGGTAGTCGCGCGACGCAGAGGAGCTGGCGGAGCTCGTGGCGCAGCAGAGAGAGGCGGAGGATGCTGCTGCTGCTGCTGGAGTTCCTGCGACTGCAGAGAGGGACAGCGAGGAAGAAGAAGAAGAAGAAGAAGAAGAAGAAGAAGAAGGAGGAGGTGGAAATGGTGGTGGCGCGGTGGCCTGAGGAGCTGCGCAGGGAGGAGGTTGGAGGCTGCTGGTGGTGATCCATGAAGAAGAAAAAGAAGAAATTTAAAGGAAAAGAAAATAAATAAAAGAAAATAATAAATAAAATAATAAATAATAATAATAATAAAATATTATAAAGTTTTATAATTATTAAATAAAAACAAACCGTCCAAGGTAAGTTGCCAGGGAGAAAAAAATAGTGACGCACAGTGTTTTTTAAAAATATCTGATTCGGGTCTAATTTAAATTAATTCGGTCCAATTAAAAAAAATATTGGTCCGATTTTATTCGATTAACGGTTACTCAATAAATTTTCGGGCAAACCAAAATGATTTTTTATCCCGATAATATTACGTGGCGTAATATTATTGGCTAATCATTTACAATTTAAATTTAAATGGGAATGTTTCGAAATAAAAATTTCGGGGTATTTCATAAATAAATAAGGGCGACTAGAAAGAAAAAATTAATGAAGTCTTGATATTATAGATATGACATTTAAAAAAAAAACCGCATTTATTTTGAAACAGAGGGTATAATTTGATATTCTCTTCGTCCTAAAAGAATAGTCCACTTTTTATTTTCATACAAATTAAGAAACTAGCAATTATTATGGCTAAAGGACAATTTTATACATGTAACTTTTTCTATAGTGCGCATCTTAAATGACACATGGGCAATTATTATATTAGAATGTTATCTCTGTTTCATAATACTTATCATATTTAGAATTTTATATTATTTAATAAAATCATTAAATTTGTCTAAGTTATAATAAATTATTAAGTAAATTTACTATATTATCCTTAATTTAATACTAATTTTCTAAAAAAATCATTAAATTGAAATAATAATTATTAGTCCTATAAAAAGGACAGACATGAAGAAAAACATTTATTACTCCTTAAAACTATAAATATGACAAGTATTTTGGAACAAACTATTTTCTTAGATGTGATAAGTATTATGAAACAGAGACAGTAACAAGTAAGAATTAATGACGGTTATTAAAAAAAATAAAATTTAATAAGAATATAATAGATAATTTAATAATTAACTATAATATAAAAACAGAAAAATAAATTATATTTTAGGACAAATGAAAAAAAAAAGATGGATTATCATTTTATATCCAACGACAAATCTATATATATATATATATATGAAAGCTGAAACAAAGAAAAGGTTTGAAAGCTTTCTTTTTTTTCAGCATTCTATTTTTCTTTTTTTATAAATTTTTAAAATTTTTTTTATTTTTTTGCCTTGTAATTGAACGATTTAAATATCTTAATTAATAATTTATTATAAATTATCTATATTAAATTACTTAAATTGCTAAACCTTATCTATATATAACTGTAAGTATCTATCCATCCTTTGAATAAGTTATTTCAATTGTTTAAGTTACAAACTATCTAAAATTTAGCTAAAATCTTCTATTTGTTTGAGCTTTCTTTTATATATATATATATATTAATTTATTCGGTCCACAGTCATATTTCGTAACCTCATAACTTTGAAATCTGGAAAAGTCTACGGTGGCCATTGTAACTTATTAGATGGTACGTAATAACACTCAAATCTTCTGAAAAACTATATAATAGGACTCAAATCTTTAATTGTTTTTATTATTATTGTTATTATTTTTTGCGTTAGGTATTGTTTGTTTATAGGGAAACAGAGGGAAAATGAGGAAAGTAATAGGACGTTGAGTGAGATTACTTGGCATCGATAAAGAGTTGCAGAAGATACTCAATGCAGATATGGACGACGCACCGGCTAAATGACGTGTTCATGAAGCCTTTAAAGATATCCAGCTTGGAATTGATCATATATTGTTTAAGGTAATGTTTCGTATTTGTATGTGTTTTTATTTTTTATTTTTAATTACAAAATGATAAAAAATAATGATTAGTGGCTATTAATTGTAATTTTTGGATGATCGTAATTAGTGTTGTAATTAGTGTTGAAATGGCAATTATTAACTAATTTTCTTTTATGACTAAATATTAATATGTTACAGTCATCTTCTGATGGATTGAAAATAGAGGTAATTATTTTATGCTTCTGTTTTTCTTTTTTTTTCTGTTTATGTAGTTATATAATCACAATTATATATTTAAAAATCTTGATTACAGTAAGGTTTTAACGCTTTTGTTTGCCAGGAAATGGAAAAGAAAATGAGCAAAAGATTGTATATTTGGGTTTATAAGATTTTTTTTTGGAAACACATTATTTTTTTAGGTAGATTTTTAATTATTCTTCCTAATAATTTGATTATTCATAATAATTTATCAAAAATAATAACATAATTAATTATAAAAATTAATAAAATAACGTGTCTAATAATAAAATAATATTTAGTACTCGCGCGGGCGAAGTGCTGTTTTTCGACTAGTTTTTTTATTAATTATGAGTGAATAAATAGTTATCTTTCTTTTAAATTTCCAACTTTAGCATTAAAAAAAAAGTAAAATAAGCAATTAAAGAAGAAGTGGATAATAGCAAGATAGCATGATAAACTAAACCATGTGCATGTGTTCTTTTTATATCACAGTATCTTGTATTGTTAATATTTTATAGTTCCAAGGCAAAGTTGAAACTTAATTAATTAATATAAATAATTAAATGTTAATTGTGCCTCCACTGACTTGTTAGATAATAATTGCACATACGCACGTGTGTGCTTGTGCAATTCCATGTGAACAGATTGTCTTTTCAGACACTTTTACAGGATAGTTTCAGTTCACCACTTCACCTCAAAATCTACGGAATTTTCTTTTTTTCTTTTTTATTTGCTTCATTTGTCTAACTTGCAAGCTCTTATTCTTATTTATTAATTTAATTTAAAATTACATTTAAAAGAAAAAAACTAAAACCCACAGAAACGAAAACAAACAGAAATTTTCCCGTGGCATTGCGAAGCAATTGCATTAATGGTGGACCAAAGGCAAAGGATTCCTGTTCCTGCAAAACAGGAGCATGAGGACCCCATAATATGACATAAATAGATAAAGAAAAACAATCGAAAGTGACAAAATAAAGGAAAGAAGAAAACACTTTCCATCGTAGAAAACTCCCCCAACCTTTTTTTTAGATGTCTTAATCACAATACATATGAGCAATCCACTGCCCTTACACTGACAAAACTATGCTCTTCTCTTCTGTCTGTTTATTTTCCCATATACCGCAAATATATTTTTAAATATTTAATTATCATTATCAAAAGGTCTTCGTACGTAATTAGGGATAGCTCACTGTCAAACAACACTCTTGGGTTTCATCACCGTGTTTAGGTTATGGGTTCGATCTTTTGTAGCGTAAAAAATTTCCTTCGGATCAGTCTCTCTTATTCAAAAGCAAATGAAATTAATTAGATTTGTGAACCGTTAAATAAATACGGACCTAAATCCCTTATCCAAAATATATATATAAAAAAAAACAGATGTTGGTCAGAGTAGAAATGACTCAAGTACCCCTTGATATGAATGAAAATGACATAAATCCCTTAAACAAAAGGCTAATTGTGAAAATGTATATAGCTGGAATCAGCTGGAACTAATGATATCAAAACAGAAATAGAGTCTATCCCTGTCGGGCCACGCTTGGTTTTTTTGTTAGGACATCTTTGTCTTCCATGTTCAGACATATACCCAATGTCCTTATCATAAAAATAGAAATGTTAAAAGGGTCCAAGTTATTAATTTGTTTAATTAATATTATAAAAAATTATGGGTGAAATTAAATCTTAACTTAAAGTTTTACAATTACTTATTCACCTGTTATCTATTTAATATTTAAAAGAAATTATTATTTTTTTAGGATAAAAAAAAACTAATACTCCTTAATCTACAAATAATCATTTATTATAATCAATTAAACTTACATAATTACACAATGTCAAAAATAATTATACAACTAATTAATTAATTCCACATAACTCATGCTTATAACTTTCTTTTCCCTAATTTTTTATTTTTGTAACCTACTAAGAAACTACCAATAAACTAGTCCATGCCAGAACAAATTAAAATTAAAAAGAAAATAGTTAAATTCCAATCTGCTAATAGTAGAAAACAGACTCGGTTGACTTTTTAAGGTCAACCATATTAAATTATAATTTAAAATATTTTAAAAGATTTACAAATTTTAAAATAATTTAATTTGTGAGTGTGAATTCTAGTTAAAATATACATATTATGGATCAACCTTGACCTAATAATACTGAAATTCAGATTAGAATTATGAATTTGTGAGCTTGAATTCTAATTAAAATTTAACTATCCAAAATAATTAAAATAGTATAATTATTGAACAATAATTTAATTCATCTTTCATAGTAAAGAGGATTGAAATTTAATAATATAAAATTATATAAAAAGTAAATATGTCTTTTAAATTCAACTTGTTTAAGGATCAGCTTTGCGCGAATTGATTACTTTACTGTTGTATATTATATTTTATAAGTTGTATTTAATACACTACCAAAATATTTATTTTCTCGCATGTTGCATTATTAAATTATTATATTATAGAGATTATAATAATTTAAATAATTATAAATTTTAATATTTTATTTAGGTAATTCTATATAGATAATTTTAAACAATTTAAACACCATAAATTATTGTATATATTTATATAAAATTTTCACAATTTAAATAATTTGATATGGGTAATATATAGATAAATACTATTTACAATTTAATTATTACAAAATATGAAAAAATATAAAATATAAAAATTAAATATTAATATATAATAATTCCAAATAAAATGTTATTTTATTTTAATTTGGTATATAGAATTTAAATAGATTAAAAATAGAAGGTTTGTTTCACTATTTACATCTATATTTTTATTTAAAAAGTTTGAATTCAAAATAAATTTTTAGAAACCTAATTTTTAGGTTTTAATTATATATATATATATGCATCAATTAAGGATGGTTAGTAAATAAAATCCATATAAAGTCATTAATTTGATAAATATAATATAAATTATTAAGTAACAAAATCCAAATACAAAAATCCGTTAAAAAATGCTATAACGGAGTTTAAACGCGTGACAGCAACCAACGTAACGGTCTCTGAACAGACAATATTAAGTCACGACTCTGTCTCTCTGTGTCTTACGTGCCAGCGAAATTTAGGACAAAGAACATATATAGCAGAACTCAGGGAGAAGCAGAAGCTAAAGATTTACGATATCTTTTTTTTTTTAATTATATTTTTGTTAAATATAATTTACATTGATTGGAAAGCAAACAACCTATAAAAGCTTCAAGCTTAATCAGAAACCAGAGAAAAGAAAAGTAAAAAAAAAGGGTGACGGAGAGTGATTGGTTTTCTTGGCGATTGAACCCGGATCCGACATCGTCGGACCCACCCATTCACCAACTTTCCTACCACCCGCCGTTCTATTCTCTTCCTCTCTCTCTCTTTCAGTGTTTCTGTATCTTTTGGGTGTTTATTTGCAGAAAGAGAGAGAGATCCTTTAACCTTTTCTCTTCTATCTTCTTCAGGTTGGTAATTTGTTTACATTTCTTTCTCTCTTCGTTTTTTTTTTTTAAAAAAAACTGGGTTTTGGTTAAACTTTTCAATAACGCAAGTATAATATATATATTTTTGGTTATCTATAATCATAATGGCTTTTAAAAAAAAAATTATTTTTTCCCAGAATTAATTTTGTTTTCAATTTTTGCTTATTGTTATTAGTTGAATTAAATATATATCTATTTGATTCTTTATATATATTCATGTTATTCACCTTATTGTCTGTTTCTTTCATTGTTTTCCTTGTCTAGTTATGTATATACGTTTCCTTCTTTTCCTATGATATAATGTCAACATTTTCATCTTTTCTATTGATATGGATTTTATAATCCATTTTACTTGTTTTTGTCTCGTTTACCTCGCAGAATATGGACCCTTTATCATACCTTTGATTGGTTTCTCTTCATATATTTTTCTTATTTAACTTTGAAGCTGTTGCTTCTTTTGCAGTGAGCAGAGGATCTCTCTCTATTAGTTTTCAACTTTTTCAACGGGTGTGCAGTTTTTCCTCAGTAATTTATTTTAATTTTCTCTTTTTTGTGTTATATTTCATGTACCATTCTAATTTGCAAAGTTTTTAGCAATGATATAATGCTTATTTAGGATATTGTAATGCCAGTAGGAGATTGGTTAGGAGGTATAATTTCTTGAGATCTCAATACTTCTACTCTTATTTTATCTTTTAGTAAATTTGAGTTTTGTTAAAATTTTTTATTAATCTTTAATACAAATTTTTTTGTTGTATGCAACTATGCATTGTTATTTGACCAATTCTAAGAATAATTACTCATCTGACTTGCTTAGCTGAAAATTTGTATCTTTCTTTTTGGATTTCTGTCTCTTATGCTATGCAGAAGGCATTTCTCTCAAAGATTGAATTTGTTATCTTTTAACTATGATATTTTTGTTGTTGACAGGTTTCTGTAACCAAGTAGCTAGCTATAATGGGAGGCTGTTATTCCACTCCACCCAAAAAAATTGAAGTGCACAAGAAGAAACACCGTCACCGATCTGGCAAACGCCGCATGAAGATATTTCAATCTAAGAAAAGGAATGGTGATACCCGACGTGTGACAGATTTTGCTTTGAGTCAATTTGTCCATATGGATTTTGACGATGGTCAAACTCCTAGTATTGTCAAATCCAGTGCCTTGAATTCAGCATATCATCTTACCCAGATGCAATGGCACCTCAGCCAAGTGAACTCTGATGGTATGTCTTAGCATAAGTAATTGTCATTTTTAAGCTATATCTTTTTAGTTCATAGAATATACTGTTTAACGTGGATTATAACTGTTGCAAAAGATTTCAATGGATAAAATTTCCTCATTTTCCTTTATGTACCTGTTTTTTGGTACTTTCTATATGTTTAGCTAGTTGTTTTCTCCCCATTCATTTTTGTGTTCAGTCAATGGTTTCTACCTGTGCTTATTCCAAAATATGCATGTCCTTGGTTATGATCATTTCCATTAAGGCATATTTCCTCTAGTTTTAGAGGCACTACTACAGATGCACCTCTACAATATAAGAGCTTGAGAATTGACTTGAAAAGATTGTGTTTGCAGGAGTTTGCCAAGAGGAAGCTTGGTTTGATTCAGTCAGTATTCTAGAATCTGAATCTGATGATGAATTCAGTAGTGTGCTTGGAGGTAGCAAATGCTGAATTTCTTAACTAAATTCATAAGATATGACCTCTTTTATTCCTTTTCTGTTAAATGTTATTTATCTATCCGTGCACTTTCTTACTAGTTAAATTATTTATCTGCAGACCGGTTTTCATCGGTAGGTACATCTATTGGAAACATTTCTAGTGGACAAGTGCTTCAGTATGAAAGTTCTTCATGCTTCATGGATGGAAGGGGTAAATATGAAGAATACCATCAAAGTTACGTGAAAATAGATGGAAATATGATGGGCATAAATGAATATAAGGAATCAAAAGGGTTCACACATACTGGTACCCCAGGTTATGAGCTCTCATGCTTGGGGATGGCTGAGGAGAACAGAAGAAACAAAATGTTGGATAATTATGGAAGCTTTAAAGCTCTAAAAGAAGATAGACGCGACTCACAAGAGAATACCTTAAAATCTGGCATAGCTCGGTTGGTTCCTACTGTAAGTTTTAATGACAAGGTTATAAGTGCTTCTACTCCAAAAACGAAATTAGCAGTTTTCAGACTCTCTTTTAAGAGGAAATCATGCGACACAGAAGAAACCAATGAATGTTGTAAGTAGGGAGGTTGCAAGTCTATAGAGTAATTCAACTTTTCCTTTTTAAATTGACATTTTCAAAAATTCCTACAAATTCCATTCAGCATATGAATTGTTTGATAATGATATTTCAATTTTATGTGGTTATGATCATCGTGTGCTTGTGTAACACTCAGTCAATCAATTATTGATATAAATGCAGGCGCATCAAAAAGATTCTTGTATCGTCCAAAAGCTGGATATATCATTCCACGTGGCATGGGAGACAAGACAACTACAGGATGTTGGTCTGAGATTCCTCCCTCCAATTTTAAACTCCGTGGCGAGACCTATTTCAAGTATGCTACTGAGTTGCTCTGACCATCCTCGACTGGATGCCAAAGCAGTTAATCCAAGTAGTTTTCTGTTGTTGTCTTTGTGATTAGGTAAAAATATAATTGTATAATGATCTACGATGCAGAGATAAGAGGAAATGCCCTGCTCAAAATTGCAGTCCATATACTCCAATTGGTGTTGATTTGTTTATCTGCCCAAGAAAGGTTAATCACATTGCACAATGCCTTGAGCTTCCTAATGTCAAAGCTGAAGGCAAAATCCCTTCTCTTCTAATTGTAAATATCCAGGTATAGTTATGTTTCGAACATGGCACATACTTGCAGTATACTTGAATGCTAAAACAGTTTTTTCAATTTGTAAAGCTAATAGCATAGTGGCTTCTGAGCAGTTTTATTTATATTGTTGTGTCCAAACTGCAGTTGCCTACTTATCCTGCTGCGATGTTCCTTGGTGATAGTGATGGGGAAGGGATGAGTCTTGTACTGTACTTCAAGGTTTCTGAGAATTGGGAAAAAGAAATATCTTCTCAATGTCAGGAGAATATTAAGGTAAATTTTCTATGAATTGTCTTTTCCTTTTTATTGTACAGCAGCATACTTTGTTTCTTTGTTCTAGTTAGTTATTTATGTTTTCAGAAGTTCTATCTATAATATAAGGGACTCCCAGATTTTTTTCTTTTAGTGTTGGGAGTTGGTTTGTGCAGTTGATTATTGTAACTATTGTTCTGAGATTATCTTAATTTTTTGGTTTAAAATTTCTTCCAATCAACAGAAACTGGTCGAGGATGAGATGGAAAAAGTTAAAGGGTTTGCAAAAGAATCAAATATTCCTTTCAGAGAAAGACTAAAGATCATGGCTGGTTTAGTGAATCCTGAAGATCTGAATTTAAGTTCTGCCGAAAAGAAGCTTGTTAATGCTTATAATGAAAAACCAGTCCTTTCTCGTCCGCAACATGAATTTTATAAGGTAATTCTTGTCTCATAATTTGGTTTTGCATTCATATGATGTCAAACTATACATAACACATAACATGTTGCTTATAGGACAGGGTCTGTTTGTGATTTGCTGACAATGTATCTATATATCCTGCAGGGCCCTAATTACTTTGAGATTGATCTAGATATTCATCGGTTCAGCTATATATCAAGAAAGGGACTCGAGTCATTTCGAGATCGTCTTAAAAATGGAGTCCTTGATCTTGGTTTAACTATCCAGGTAATGAATCAAGCTCAAAATATTCTTTACGTGCACCGGGTCGTATGCATTTAATCTTTCTCCATCCTCAGACTAACTTAACAATCTATAATGATAGGCACAAAAACAAGAGGAACTTCCAGAGCAAGTATTATGCTGTTTGAGACTGAACAAGATTGATTTTGTTGACCATGGTCAAATTCCCACACTTATGACTCCTGAAGAAAGTTGATATGTATTTATGAGAGTATGACAGTTGAAAGGTAAAGAAAATCCATGTGCTGAAGAAGATGAGTATTCTGGGAGAGTCATGGGAAAGGAATTCTGCACTTAGTGGATGAGAGGAAGAAGGCACTACTTAATTCCCAATTTTGGAATTCAAACATGTAGATGTTATTCAATTATGTTCTTTTTTGCTTGTTAACAAGTATATTCTTTTCTAAAATTTTAATTGATAAAAAAAAAAAAAAATACAACAATATAATATTATCCTTATTTCATTCCATTTTATTTATATAATTTGATAAAACACGCATTAAAAATTATTTTATCCTTTTTTTTAATCATTAATTCATTTAAGTTTTGTGGTTTGAAGTTTGTCCTCTCGATTACAAGAACTTTTACGCAACCACCTTCGGCCTTCAATAAATAAATAAAATATTTTTTGAATAGCGGATCAATATGTTAATTTTATTAAAAAAAAAAACTTTGCAGTAGTTCTTAAAAATAGGACTTACATGTTAGTTTTGTTATAATCTAGGGATAGAAAATTTTCATCTATTGTAAAAATGAGAGAGAAGAGGGGCAAGAGAGGAAAGAAGAATTAGGGTTAGCAGTGAGCAGGATATAAATATAGAAGGAAAGGGAAAAGCAGAGCAAAGACGCCTGAGGCCGAGCGCTTACCTCATGAGTAAGGGGTGGCGTGGTATTCCACGGAGAGAGGTTCCAATCGTGGCGCGTGTTGTAGCGATGGGCGTACAATAACAGATAACTTGGGGCCGCCATGGCCGCTTTGCTGCATTAGTCTTTGCAGCCAAAGCGAGGGGATTGCCCTACATTTTCTTTTCTTCAATTACTTCTTTTTCCGTTTTGCTATCTCAGAATTCTCAGTTTTCTTTTTAAATGGAAAATTTTAATTTTTTTTTTAATTTTTTGAAAGGATTTTTTTTTTCAACTTATAAATTTCAATGAAGCTCGCAGCTTTATCTGCAACTTGGGTGGGTTAATTTTCATAATTTATAAGACATGTTTGGATTATTAATTTGTTTTCTTAGCTTTTGTTTGAGTTGTGGGAATATATTTTGAAGGAAAGAAAGTACCTGTTCCAAATACCCAGGAGAGTGATATTTTTTTTTTTATATTTGGGAGAGTGAAAAATAATTTACTAAATTATTTTATAAAATTACTCAAAACACCCCAAAATTTCAATAATTGTCAACTTTCTAATTTCCAGGGGCAATGTGAATTTTCAATAAAAATTGGAAAAATAACAGCACAGGCTTCACATCCGTTAAGTCCCGTCGAAGAAGATACTAAAAATTTTATGTCAGAAAATTACAGTATGGTCCAAATGGAAAATACATAAAAATTGATTTTTGAAACACAAAAAATGACATTTTATATCAGAAAATAACAGTATGGTCCAAATGGGAACTATATAAAAATTGGATTTCTGAAACAAAAACCGCACTATAACTTTTCCATAAATTTATTAATTTTCATTATTTTACTTCCTCTCATTTCCAAACAAAGCCTTATTTTTCTTTTTTCAAATTTAAATATAAATAATAATAATGAATCAATTTTCAATATATATCTCACATGACAATTAAATTGATCAGAATTACTAATCCTTTGCAAGAATATGCATATATCAAGAAAAAAGCATATCTACAAAGAAAAGAAAAGGTAGACAAAACATGCTTTCTTTAAACAAGTTTTTCCTTTTCCTTTTTTTTTTTTTTTAACCTTTTCTATTTTCCCCTATTCTTTTTCAGGTTATGGGGCTCCTCTGTCCTATTCCTGATCTTCATTTCTTCCTATGTGATCAGTCCATTATACTATATAAAAAATTTAACAAATTTCTTTTCCTAATACAATGGATATGAACACAGAAACTCAACTGTCAAAACCTAATCAAAGGCAGGCAGGCAGGCAGCTCTAGATACATTCAACAAGAAGAACTTGTTTAAAGGCACCATGGCTCACAAGCACAGGGCCAATTATCAACTTGCCCCAGTTTAGCTACCAACTCTGCATAATCAAATTGCCTTTTAAGGGCTTCAAAGATTTTCCAGTGCCGGAATCCTTCCCTCAAAATTCTGCCAAAAAATAAAACCAAATTTTCATTGAAACATGTACAAATTTAACTTGAAACTCTTCTACTATAGCAATAGCATATTATTTGACAATCAAAATTTGATACAAATTAAAAACTGAGAGAAATTTGAGAAATTTTCACATGCATTTTCAAGTTTCAGTATGTTTTTCTCTCTCTTTCATAGCAGCAAATGCACAAGAATTTGAAAATCATTTCTATGTACCTTTGTCCAACCTTGATCTGCGAGCTGCATGGCGAATGTGACTTTCATTTCTTTGCAAATGCTCATCAAATTTACATGATTGAGATAATAATGGTCCGGAAAATTCAACCTTCTCCCTTTTTTTCTGACAGTAATCCTAACAAGTCGAACGATGGAAGTTAGACTCAATACCAGAACATGAACATCCAAAAACATTATATTCCATTACGAAGCATAAAAGGTGTTACTTCTGATAGCTCTTGAAAGGAAAACATTTTCGCGGTTATGGTTTGGCCTTACCAAATTGCTTCTCATAGCATCTGCTCCATCAGTCACCTTAGAATCAAAAAAGTAGTATATACTAGAGGGATCAAAAGAATCTGATGAACCAAATCTGCTTAGTGACTTCTGCATTGGATACTTGACTGTAACGTCTTGATCAGTGTCATCATGTTTTCCATTCTCCTCTTTTTTTACAGTAAAGGAACTGTTTGCGAAGTTGAATCTTGTAGAATCCAATGAACTAAATTGACTTGATGAGATAGAATGATTAAAAGATAAGGTCGTAGCATCATCTTTTTGCCTTTTTGCCCATGCAAAGCCGCTTGATGCTATGACTGGTGCCGGTCCTGTGAATTCATAGTCCTCTTTTGTTTCTTGTAAAACCTCTGAGGTAGTGTCAAATGAAATTAGTTCTCCTCTTACCCCTCTTCCCTTGTTCATCTGCTCATTACTATTATTGCTCTTACGAACAAACCGAGTATTCTCTTTAATTTCCTGCACAAATAAAGAAACAATTTACTGTGAGCCTACTGGCTTTTATGATTGCAAGTGAGAACAAGTTACCAAGCGTGAGAAAGAGAAATACCTCTTTTGGTGCAAATTTAGCAAAATTTTTGCGTTCTTGCAATGATTTATTATTTTTTCTTGATTTTCTTGGTGCTCCTGGATCTCTCGTTTTACTGCCAACCATTTTCCTAGAGGTTCAACGTTTGTTCAGTGAAAACTATTTGAAAAGGATATTAGCTGATTAATAAACACCTCCATCTGATTTGCTGAACAGCAAGAAGGTAAGGAATTGCTTTGCCCCAGAAATATACAATTGTGTTTACAGATATAATAATATAGCTAGTAGTCTCATTAAATTACAGGAGGTGAATATAATTTTAGCTGCCTAATCAAGAAGCAGGTTGTCTTTAACTGATGTACAAGAAAAATTACCAAGATCATCACAGACATTCAAAGCCTGCAACTGCTGCCTCATGTCAGTTATAAGACAAACCAACAATAAGATCATCCACTATAAAGTTAAACATCAAGTAATCATAGTTGCAGTGATATTAATTATACAACTCAAACCAAACAGATTGATGAATTTCACTCAACCATGGAACCAATTTAACATGGCATATCAGAAGGGCCTGGGGTAGTTAAAAGAGCTAGAATCCTTTTTTTACCTTTTTTTAGTTTCAATTCTGTGAAAAGAATTAAGAGTTTTACCTCCTTGCTTCTTCACGATATTTAGCATCCATTTCTTTGTTAGGTGCATACTTCGGCAAGCTGGATGGATCACATGCATGTGGCATTGTCCTGAAGTACTGAAAACAAGAGAAGAATTGGAAAAAAAAAAGAACAAAAAGGTGAACGGAATAAATATTGAAGAAAAAAATAAAGCCAAAATTATATTCATGAATTCTGAAGCTTTCATAGTTCTTTAATCTCAGAAAACATGAAGTTTAGCTCATGAATTGCAGTGAATCAAAATTCTAAATTGCAAATGTTTTCCAAGTTTGATATTTCATTTGAAACTAAAGAATCACCAGTATATCAAGCTTTCAGTAGGTGTTACCGGAGACAAAAGGGCAGAGGAGGCAGTCCCACGCTTTTCTGGTTCTATAGAAAGAAAAGTTTCTATCAAGTCCACTGTAGTTGTTGGCAAATCTTTACACCTATCTCGAAGCAAACTTTCATAAACATGCTGGGGTTTAAACATGGTAGCATTAAGAAGCTTGGACTGTTTCCAGTACTCTTCAGGAGGAGACCCACAAAGCTTGAAAATTTTGTGTAATTGTTCAACCTGATTGAAGGACAACAGTTATTAACATCAACTGCCAATTATATAATATTCCAAAGCAAAGTTCAGTTTTTTTCTTTATCATTTGCCACTTTTATTGCCATTTTAAATTTCGTCTTTTATAATGACATTTAATTACTAAAGATATATTATAATGATTACCTCAGTTCTACCCTTAAGGAGAGGCTTCCCAAGGAGAAGTTCTGCAAATACACAGCCTACACTCCACAGGTCCACTGATACTTCATAACTTGTTGAGCCCATCAAGAGTTCAGGAGGGCGGTACCATAGAGTCACCACACGACTGGTTAGTTGATCCTTGTTTTTTGAGTTGAGGACATTTGCTAATCCAAAATCTCCTATTTTTAGAATCCCTTCATTGTTGACCAGAATGTTGGAAACCTTAATATCCCGATGCATAATGCCTCGTAAATGACAGTGTTCAATGCCCTGTAATAGTTGCTTCATGTAACACTTCACCTATACAGAAAGTCCACCTAGATGTTTAAACTTCTAAGCGCAGAAAGCAAAAAACAAAAAATGCAATGTCACAAACTTTGTACACCTACCTTGCAATAAGACCAGATGGCAATGATTAAATTACTAGAGATTGTTTTGGAATAATGTCCACACCCATTTAACCAAACACACACATATGCACACATACAAGCTCATGGAATAAATAGTAACTAACAGACCTGTGATTCGCTGAGCTTGATATCAGGAGAAGTTGAGAGTCCAGCAAGATCGTGTTCCATATATTCAAATACAAGGTAAATGCTATTTGACAATCGAGAAGTAATTATTCCTTCCAACTTTATAATATTTGGATGGTCAAGTCTGCGGAGAATCACTATTTCACGTGCCATAAATCTGATGCTTTCCGGCTGAAAATTGTCAAACCGCACCTTCTTCAGTGCAACCATCCTCCCACTCTCAACTTCTCGTGCACGAAACACGCTGCTGTATGTACCTTGTCCAATCTACGGCACAAACATCATGAGTTGCGAAAATGACTAGAGCATGAACACTGAAGCACGTGTAATAAAAAAGGGAAGAAATTGATAAAAAAAAAAGTAAAGAAATAAATTTTTCAACATAAGTTACCGACCAAAAACTTGTATAGATATCCAAATCTACTGCCCTATGGAGAAACAAATGTAGCTTCCCACTATTGCATAACCTCCTGTCTTGATATAAAACCTTTATTGAGCATCTGTTGCTTAGGTTTCTAGGCAATTACCCTAAGAAGAATCAGTATTCCTGTTCCCCAAGCCCAAAATTTTGTTGTATATTGATAACATCACACTCAGCAGGCACATTCGTTGAGGGTTACTCTCAATGCAGCAATACTGAACACCCAAATTAAACAAAAATTACAACTCGACAAGCACGTTCAGTTTCACTCACAAACTTCAGACTATCAAGAGTCTAGAACCTCATGGATCTCTATAACATCTCCAAATGGATGAATCATCCAGCCAAATAGTGTTATCCCTCACCATTTGAAGTTCAAATCTGAAACCCAACGCTGTCTTATTATCAAATACTCTCATTTCATCGAAGTCTGAGATTTTTTACCTTATCTGGATCAGTTTTGTGGGAATGAATATATACATTGCATTAGACATTTTAGAACATTGCTATCTTCTACCTTCAGCTTCTAGCAGAATTTGAACCCTTCAAGATACTAAGCCACAAACTCATCTTTTACATTCTGAAGTATCCTAATAAGAAATCCAATACTTAAAAGAAGTACAGCATTTATAAGAAACCAACAATACAGATGCCATATACGAAACCAACATTTGCCAAATTCAAGTCTTCTAAAAAACTATAGAAGCCCAGATCTAATCATCTATCCATTCTCTTGAACTTTCTCTCTTCATGAATTGGAAAAGCAATGAAAAACTAAAATTAAAATCTCCATAGATATGCATACTGTTATTTGCATTTTCATTTCCCGACCAAAAGTTGACATAAAGAAACAATATGGTGAATGAGTTAATGAAATTTATAAAATGTAATAACAAGGAAGCGTTTCCCATTATTGAATTCAAATCCAATAATAACCCAGTATTCAAAAAAAGAAATAAAAAGCGTAAAAGAAAGAGAAAAAGACAAAGAAAAACCCTTAATACCTTCTCTAGTTTCTCATAAGCATCAGCTCGTAAAGGCACCCAACCATGGATTGCTTCAGCAGCTGCAGAACTGAGCCAACTAGGCCAACCGGCGGCGATATGCTCAGCGTGCCTCTGGGAGAATCCCAATTTCAGATTAATGGGTCCACTTTTGCCACTGGAGCTCCTTCTCTTGGACTTTTTGAATTGAAAATTGCTGTTTTGATGCTTCTCATTTGCCTCTTCCTCATTATTATTATTATTATTATCCAATTCACAACTACCATGTCCATGTCTACTGCCATCTTTGTTATCCTTTTTATTCTGTTTCTGCTCAAAATGAAAAGATCCAGATGTGTATTTCGAAGAACAACTATGATCATGAACGGCCAAGTGAGGTGCATACGAAAATTCTATAACAGGAGAAGCAGAGGCCACCGATAAAGCCCGTTTGGAGCTAACGCAACCCATTAACCCGAATCTAGGATCCCACCCAGATTGGGAAAATGGGTCTAATTTTGATTTAACACTATACCATTACGTTAAAATATGGGGTTGCGTTAGGCTCAAACGAAAGGAAGAAAACTGAAGGAAAAAAAAATTGGGGTAAAAAAAACAGAGTATCTTCTTTGGTCTTTTTCGGACAACGGGTTGTGAGGGTTTGTCGTTAGTTGTCTGCGAGATTTGCGCAGGATGTCTGGTAACAAAATAATCCGAGATTAAAGGCTTAGAGATGGGTCCAATTCGGTTCATGTTTTTTTGAGGAAGCATAGTTTTATGTCTATGGCTTTTTTGTGTTCCTGTTTTCTTGTTTTTGCAAAAAGCAGAGGAAGAAAGAGAGGTAGAGAGAGAAAAAGGTGAAATGTAACCGTTAGGGAGGCTCTGTTATTATTTTCCGTTAGTTGATTTGGTTGCAGAGGAGGAGAGAGAGGGTCCCCCTGGTTGTTGCAGGCCAACTGCCAATAGCAACTATAGTGGAACCTATTAAAAAACAGAGCTTGATTAGAACTACTCTACAGTCCTTTAAACATATTTATATGGAGTTGGTTTAAATTACGTCTTCTTTTGAAGTTTGAAATAATTTTTGGAAAACCATAATTAAAAAAAGAATTGCTTAGAAATTTTATGTCGATTATCTATTTTTGTTTTCCTCTCTCTTCTAGCTTCTTCAAGAAAAATGAATGGTATAAAATTTTCTACATTTCCTTTTACCCCTTACAAAACAGTATTGTAAAGATTTCATTTTTAATTTTGTCATAACTATCAATATTTATGATTATGTATTCTCAAAAAAATAATTATGGTATTCTAATAAAATGTATTTTGTGCAATAGCTTATGAAATCCTTTTGAAAGAAAAGGTGAGGACTTGACAAATATACATTTCCTTTGCTTTTTTCTTTAAAAACTATAATTGAAATTATCTGGTTTGATTGACTTGACTCAACACCATAGAACAGACATTTTTTTCCTTTGCATCCTGAGTTTGATTGACTACAGATCTTTTTCTTTTTTTATAAATCTAAAATTTTGGAGAAATTTGTCAGAATTTGAAGCTTTAATCAGGTAGTTAAATTACTAGCGGGTTCTACCATAATTAGGAAAAGTATTAAATAATTGTGGAATGTCTTACTTACGACAAGAAAAGAATTCATGGATTTGATTGTCTTTTACTGTTTATAACTTCTATAACCTGTCATTGGGTAACATGACAATTTTGACAAAGTCATAAAGCATCAGGTCTTACAAAACATAACCCTTTATTAAAAGCATAAAAAGAAGTCAAATAATAAGCTAAAGCAACATGTAGGATTGATATTTCAAATAGCATTTCCTATTTTAAAGCCAAAGTAGAATTATGCCACCAAAAGCCAAAACCAAAAGAGTAAAGCCAAAACAACTATCTCAGCATATGCACTTGTAATCATATATGTAGATGATAGATAATCATATTCATTAAACCCTTTCTGAGGAATACAGCAAGTGAAAAATAGTGCAAGCAATCACACCTATTGATAATCATCTAATGACAAATCCAAAACAAGATTAATTTCATACTCAGATTGAAAATACGCATGAAAAGAAAAAAAAAAAATTACTATATGGGTCCACCCTATACATAAACAAGATATCACATGACAACCTCCACATCCAGAAAATGAACAGAAAATTAAATTACATCAAAATATTGGGTGTTTTGCCTTCCATCTCCACTCAATTGCCAATAATCATATACAGTATGACTGGTGAAATTTAATTTTACAGAACATGTAGTGAATACAGCACTCTCTGTCAAAGGGTTAATGTGTGTAGCAACTATTACCAGTACATTTTATCCAAAAAGGTAAAAGATGAGGTAAAAACAACAAGAGCCATTACAACAGAATTCCCACAACTTTCAAATAATTTTCCTTTCTTCTCCATGCTTCTTCATTTCATCCAAAAAGGTAAAATGAGCTAAACATAAAAAGAGCCATTACAACTGAATTCCCACAACTTTCAAGTGGTTTTCCTTTCTTCTCCACGCTCTTCATTGTGTACCATGTTACCTTGATGGATCCTTATGGTAATCTACCAGCTATCATCAGAGAGAGCATTTATACAATGATTTCCTCTTCTTTTAGTCTTAGAAGCACCGGTCTTTGGTCACTGTTCCCAAAGTCCATCCCCTTGAGCAAAGAATGCTTCTCAGCCATCAACTTTTGAGGTTTCAATTGTGGTGCATTGTTGTTAGCTGTGTTATGGCTGCTGTTTCTAGCTGCTGGAACGTCGTGGTTGTGTTTTCCTTCATAAGTAGTAATGACAGCTTTGGGGTCTGCTGCAGCTCTCTCAACATGCTTACGGACATTGCATCCTGTGCTAGTGCATTTGTAATAGCTCCTGTCCATATAAACAGTGTATCAGAAATTATCTTTTAGAAATACACAGTGTGATCAGTATAAACAATTTTTAATGATCACAGGGACCAACAAACATTACATGCAGCACATAAATATTGAGAAAGCATACCCAGGTTGATCATAATGAACATCCCAGGCTACAAATTTAGCATATTTCAGAGTTAATTGCAATTACAGAGCTCAGAATATCATTGTCTAGGATATATTCAGATTATAAAAACAATCCTGACGTATAAGAACAACATCAACAGGAACATCAGGGCAAACTAAAGAAAAACCTTAAAGGAAGGAACAAGAAATTGAGAAAACAAACAACCATGACATAATAGAATACAAGGCCCTAGATAGGAATAATAGGAACAAGGAATACTTTACCACAACTCAGGTGGGTACCTATTTATTAGAGTAATAAAGGAGAATAAATGCTGGTATTCAAACAGACTCATTTGGTATATCATTTTAGTAATAAAATTTTGAAACTTGTTCATTAAATTAGTGAACCAAATCTCATGGTGCCAAAGACATCAAAGGTTGAATCAGTGGTGTCGAGCTTATGTTCTGTGCTTAAACTAACAACTAAACTGCCAACATGTTTAAAAAGGGGACATGAAAAAAGTTGTCATGAAAAAATATTTCAGAAACGTTGCTGTTTATTGCAGAAAGAAGGCCCAATCCAAGCTACAGGCTGCCGAAAAATCATAAATAGGTAAAGTATTTTAACAATTTTCATAATCAAGAAAACAAATATTTTGCAAGTTAAGATATATGTAAGGGTAGGGGGAAAAAAACCATAACATCCTAGACATTGATATGGTATTGAGATTATGGCTCACTTTCAAAGAGGGACAATTCAAACTCTTGGTGAGGAAATTACAGCTCACATTCAAAGAGGGATACATCAAACTCTTGGCAACAGGAGAGTTTTGCATGGAGATATAATACAGTTCCTAATCTATTTTCTTTGTAGTTATTTTGGAGATTTAGGGTTCATCATCATAAAGAAGCAACAATGTATAAATTCTGGACCTTGTATTAATTTGTATTTTATTTTTTTGTTTCTCCTTATGGAGAAGCACACAGGTGCTCTCTGGCCCAGCCTTACACTAGAAATCTGCCTTATTTTTTTCTGTTTTGTTCTTTTATCCTTGTCTGTGTGTGTTTTGAGCATTTATTTTTTTTTAGCATATAATGACCCTAATCTAAAGATTTCCAAATGGTTTGAAAACATGAAGGTTCTTATTGCCGATGAAACAATCAAGTTGTTATAAATAAATGGCTTCCAAAAGAAATCCTGATTCCAAACTTTAAACTTCCACAAGTGCTCTAGTCAATAATTTCAATCAAATAAACAAAAAAATAAAACCAGAGTAAAAAAGTAACAGAAAGTTTCCAAATTTTTATTTTGGTCTTATGATGATGGCATTAAAGATGGATTTGGCATGATTTGTGTGGTGATTGCAACTATTATCATTAGGAAAATGTGCAAGAGAATATACGGGAGTAGGAGGAAGATGTAAAATAATAATCACCTTGGATGGGGGTTTCCTTTGACTACCTTCTGGCCATACTTGCGCCACCTGTAGCCATCATCTAAAAGATCAACTTCACTTCTAGTTTGAACAATGATTTTTGGTTCTGTGACTGTCTTGTGTGGCAGAACAACCTCAGATGTTTGGACATCTGTGTGCCTGCACTCCATGGCAATAATTTTTCATAAACTTAGGGGAAAAAAGATCTAGTAATGAATGCAAATAGTAAAATGTCTCTGACTTGCCTTCTTTTAGGGTTCCGTTCGTCATTATCCCCTTCTTCTCCTCCTGTTGCTCTGTCACCTGCTTCATCACTGTCACTTGATCCTGTCAGTTCTATGGGATCCACTTGAGTAGATTCCTGGTCCCTCCCTTGCAATGAATGAGCAGGTGTTGTTTCACTCAACTTGTTCATATTACCATCTTGAGCTTGGGAGCCAAGTTCAGGCTTAGCCTGAGAACTTATGCTTCCAGTTGGGTCACTACCATCTTTTGCTCGTTTGTTAGGTTGAGGCTGATCATGGTTGTGCAGGCCTTTGTAGATGATCTCAGTTATTTGGCCATCACTAGAACGCTCAACCTTCTTTTTAACAGGACAATTTGAATGTGTACATTTGTAATAACTCCTTGGATATTCACTGCCCTTAATTGGCTTTTGCCCATATTTGCGCCAGTTGTAGCCATCATCACTTGGTTTATCAACAGAAAGAGGAGGTTGCTGTTTCCTATCGGACTGAGAGACATCTGATGATTCCACCATGGAACTAGGAGGTTCAGAGGTTGATGGCAGCATCTGCTGCTGTGAAGCTTCTCCAGGATTAAGTGACGGCTGGCGCGTCAACAACTCTGTGGAAGATGCAATTGAAGTGGGTTGATACTGAGCTTGCAAGTGCAACTGAGATTGGGCTGCAAATGCAGCTTGAGCTGTAACTTGTGCCAAGGCCTGCTGGTGAGACATTCCAAACGGGCTCTGCAGATATAAGGGTATCAATGTAAAATTACCTAGTACAAGTCATTGCTCTATAATATGATACTGAGCACCACCATAACAACTGCTTCCTTTGCAGAAAGTTTCCTCACGTTTATACATTCAAATAAAACAGGTGGTAAGATCATCCCTTTATCAGGCCTAGATAAGATAATATTCAATACCACACATGGGGGAAATATTTTATGTTGCCCAAGAGCGAGGGAAGAAATAAAAAATCCAAGATAGACATATTTGTCTCAAGGCATATCAATAGTGATATTGTCTTATGAGATAATCACACAACCTTATCTATAAGCCTTATGTGATTAAAGGAGCCTCGGAAAACAACATTTCATGAAGTTGTTAAGCCAAACAGTATAAACATGAGCATTGTATTCGAGGCTTTTTATCAAACTTCAGATCTAAAATTCATTACCATCAACTTGACTATATTACTTGCATTTCCAACTCTTCACAATCTAATGTGAAATCAAAGTTGCTTCATCTAAGAAAGAAAAAGAGAAAATCGTCCTCAATAAATAATGAAGCTACACAATCCAATCAGGCCTTAGGAACAGAAAAAATTTGCTTTGACGTTGACTAGGCATGAAATGGCCCTTTGCAGGACCAATGAGAAGATAATTTACTTCGTTGACTTGCAAATACAGACATTCTGGAAACAAGGAATAAGAAACTTCATAAAAAAAGATGAGGTTCTACTAACATAAGAATCTAACCAACTAGGGTTCCTCACTTCCTGCAGTTCCAAATAAGACCTCATTTTCCTATCAAACCTTGGGTTAAATTGTTCACAAACTAAGCATAATAGGATAAAAACGACATTTACTTCAAGCCAATTTTTAAGCCCATAAATATCACTCTTTCACTCACTCACATAATCAACAAGCATCCAGATCATGCTTCTTATTCTCAAATACAAACAATTACTTCATCCAACAAGAATCACACAAATCATCCTTCTCAATCTCAAATCCAATGAAATATTTCAATTGATAATAAGTTAAAAAAAGAGAACTATTATCATCAGATAGCAAATTTAACTCAACCCATAAGTCAGTTGTAACCATCTAAGAACAAAATAACACCTTTTCAATTGTTCAAAATCACCAAATACCATACCACACAACAAATACAGACCGAACCCACAATTCTTCAGATCCAACTATAAAATTACCTGAGGAGCAGAAAAAAACCCAGGCGAGCTTAGCAAACCGGAAGGACTCAACCCAGGAGGGACAGTAAACAATGGAGAAGGAGCCAAAACCAAATTCACAGGCCTACTTTGCTTAAACCCCAAATTACTATTATTCCCCACCCCATCTTGCTTCAAAGAAGAAGCAGCGGAAGTACTAATATTATTATTAGCTAAAGAATTGTCAGTGAAAAAAGCCGGCCTGGCGATTGGAGAAGCCATGGCACCAGCAAGTAACTGAGAAAAAGAGCGACAATCTGAGTCAGGATAATTGTCAGAGAAGAAAGAAGAGACAAGAGTCATGGGGCCAGGGCTAAGCCCACCAGTGAAAAGGGTATCCATGGCTGGCCTTGGAGGCAGAGTTATCGTAGGGCGTGTCGGTGCTGCTATTGCTGTTGTGGGTTTTGAAGAAGTGGGGTCTTGTTTCTCTGCCATTGAAGAGAAAATTCAGATAAAAAGAATACTCTTTTAATTATCTTCTTCTTCTTCTTCTTCTTCTTCTTCTTCTTCTTCTTCTTCAGTTTCTTGCTGTCTTTTTACAGGAAATTGTTCCTTGCTGTTGTTGGTTGTGGTTCTTTGTGCACAAGCATAATAAATATATGTAAAGACAGTTTTTATTTTTCTCCCCTCTCTCTTTCATGTATCTGGTTTTTGCGGTAGTTTCGTGCTGTCTTGAAATTCAGTGGAAAGTCCATGGAGTAGAAATGGACAATCATTACTTTATTATTTTTCCGATAAAATAAAATATTTTATTTATTTATTTTTCCGTCCAAAATATCAAACTATCACTTCATATTTTAAAAGTATTAAATTAATAATTTATTTAGTAAACAAATAATATACACATCATAATATAAATTTCTTTTTTAATTTATCTAAGCAAAGTATTAATTGATGTGTAGTTATTGCTACTTTTGACAATGATTTTCATATTTTTAACCATTTAATAAATATTTAATTGATCAATCTTTTTAAGTTAGAATATTCAATAGAAAAATTTTATAAATTAAAATATTTAATAACTGCAATCTTATAAGTTAAAATTGATAACTTAAAATAAAAATTAAGAATATTTTATTTTAATATGCATAATTCATTTTTTTAATAATATCTTTTATATAATCAGGACATGCAATTCATTTCGGACAATGGATTCAACTCGTTTGATTTAATAATACTAGTGATACTATTTGTTTAACCAATCTATGGTAATATTTGCTTTTTTTCCCTTTTAACATGGTTAAATAGTTAACTAATTGATGCATCTTGGTTAATTAAGGATTCTTAATTATGTATTAAGGAAAATGATAGTGACTCATTGATGATTTAAAATTATATAATTTCGGTTTAAACCTCAAACAATCTAAAATATAAAATTTCATTTATATTTAAATTTTTAAATTGATATTGAAGCTCTAAATCATTATTTTCATATGATCCTTAGAGCAACGCTTGAGAACAAGATGAAATTATTATTGATAGAATAGGGATAAAATAAGAACAAAAAGAAACAATTATTGAAGATAAAATCATTACCCTTGAAACAAAGAATGATGAAGAACTCATCCAAGCAAAAAGTACAAAGTAAATAAGATAAAAACCAAAAGTAATTTTCCCTTCACGAAAGTCAACATAAATGATTATATAATTCCTGGCAAAAGAGTTGACTCCAAACAGTGCGTATTATAGATGATTAGACCCATGGTTTAAGCTAAGCTACAGTGATAACTCCATAAATATTATTAAATGATTATATATTTATTTTCATACAATATAACAATAGAATGCCAAATTGAACTCTAATTACATTCGATGTGTATTTAATGAAACAAATTGTAAGAACTGAGTTGACGGTGAAATTGACAAATGGGCCAAAAAGGAGAGCCCCTTTTCCCAATTGACCTCGTTGCCCTCAGCGACCGGCACCAAGGCAACAACTTTCACAATACGTAACTCCGCAAGTGGCAATACTACCTTCTTTCCAAAATATATATATATTTAGAACAATTTTGGCATAATATTTTTTTTGGGTAAGTAACATAATATTTATTCATCATGAAAATAATTATTTTCAAATAACTACAAATAAAGGTATAAAAAATATTAATTTGAAAAGATGAATTTTATTCAATAAAGTACAAATGTAATAAGCTCAAACAAACATCCTTAATAATTAATTAAAGAAAAAATGCACCCTCACACGATAGCATGTTTACTTCCATACATAGTTTGGACTTTGATGAATTTGAAACGTAATGTAAAGTGAAAAAGATTATTTAGTCGTTTGAAAACACGGTTCGATGGACATGATGATTTTTTAAAAATTATTTAAGGAATCGAAATCTATCTAAACATTCAAATTTTCAATTTGTAGAATTAAAGTGTAGACATGATTAAAAAATTATACGCAGTTATATTTATAAATCTTCCATAATAATAATATTTTCGTACCATTAGGATTAGTTGATATTTCGCATCTCTAAACTAAAATATTTTTATTTGTACAGTGATCTCATTTTAGACTCCTCCGCCCAAAAAAATAAATAAAATTTTTACGATCATGTTTAATTTTTTTCAATACACGACAGATTCAACGAATCATGATATATTGTAGACTATATAATAGATATAGTCATTTTTCTTTAAATAATATTTATTGAATTTATAATAATTCATGTGATAGAGAATTTAAACCCAAATTGGTAATTGTATTTTATTTTTAATAATAAAAAATTTTGTGAAGTGAATGAAATTAAGAAGGGTGTATTGAATTAAAAATCTATTAGATTTTAAAATTTCAATGATATTCAATTTAGATTCTTTTAGAGTCTATTAAAATTTGTGGTATTCAATTCAAATTCTTATAAAATTCATACAAATCTAATGGTATTCAATTATGACTTTTTAAAAATCCATATAAATTTGATGGTATTCAAAAAATTACTGATTTGGAATAATTCTATAAAATTATTGATTTCATTGGATTTGAGGGTGTTATGTATGAATAAAAAAGTCATTCATAAATTCATCCTCCAACCTAAAGTTTTCACAAGTCTTTTAAAATCTAACGGACTCTTGATCTAATACACCCATTGATAGAATGAATACCAGCAAATTTTAAATTATTTGTATAGATATTTGTTTAAAATTTTATAATCCATATTTATTTTAAACTCCTTTAAATATCAATTTAAGTATTATACATATTCTAAATCCATTGAAAGTACCTCTTAGATGAATAAAGTACTTGTGAATCTTTAACTATTTAAATTTCAAATTTAATTAAAATATATTTTTTTATTAAAAATAGAGAAGGTACACGCTACCGAATTTATTTAATATTGCAGTTAACGAGAGTATAATGGCCACCGACGACGCTGGCCATTACAGACCTTTCACTGTCGGTATTGATAAGTTTTTAACGAAAATAATAATAATTTCGGAGAAGATGATGCATTTTATTTTTTAATTCCCCATTATTTTTTGATTTTTCATTTAGCTTTAAATCTATTTAATTTGTTCAATTATGTTCTGAAATTAATTTTAATTGAATATATAAAAATCATTGTGATTCCATCGAAATCAATAAAAATCTATAAAAAAAGTATCACAAATGCCATAGAACTCTATATAAAATTCTAATGGAATATGGGAAAATCTTAGAAAATCCATCAATTCCGTCAAACTCGATAATTCTTTTAAAATTGAACACAATCCTAATCCAATACACCCTCTACAATTTGAGAGCTAATTTACTTCTTTTTTTAAAAGAAAAATAGTACTAATATTGTTTGAAATAGGGACCCACTCAAGAAAAGCTCGAATAGGTGCAGACTGTATTTATTAGTTTGGTAGGGCTAAGGGCCAAGGACTAAGGACTTATCCACTCGTAAATCGAGTTTGAGGTCCATTGATTTTTGGATAAATATCAACTCTCCCATCCACTTGGTCGGCATCATCATTAACTACCAATATCGTACGATTGCCACCCCCTTTTTTTTTTTTTACCAAATTACTGATAAACGAATTTTCTAAAAAAAAAATTAATCTCAAAATAATATTTTTTTTCTTAATTTGCATATGTATTTTCAATTAAAATCCTCCCACTAACAACAGTTTTAAATTTTAAATACTAATTTTATAAGTAAATTCAGTTAAAAATACGTACTGTACTGCGAATTTATTTTTACTGTTAAAGTTAGGTATCATTTATGAGCATTATTGAATGACTCAACTTTTATTTAATTTGTAGACCTTAGACTTGAATTTCACTGTATAAATACACATTCATTTGCGACCGATTCAATCCAAACCAAATTAATTTATAATAATTAGAGATATTTTGTTCAAAAGGAAAACAGATATTCAAAGAAACAACCCTAATGTATACTTCAAATTTATTGAAGCAAAAGCAAATAAATGGTGGGTAATGGCTGTAGCCTATAGCTTAAGAGTTTTGAAGAGAAATAGATCGGAGTAGTACTCTTGGCTACACAAGTAAATTTTTTTTCGAATAAATTTATTAAAATCCGATATCTCTTGTCATTTAATTTTTATATTTTTTTATATAAAATATAAAAAATATTAATCAGATTCCGCATGATCTATAATATTATATTTATATAAAGATGCATTGGTGGGCACATGAAAACAAGAGCATTAATAAAAACGCGATTCCAAGTTCCAACTTTACTATTATTATTATTGTCGACAACTCAAAAAAACAATTGGAACGGTTATGATGGGCCACAACAAAATCAATGTTGATCAGAGAATTAATTAATTATATTTTTTTAATCTAATTATTTTCTTCTGCACTCAATTTCATTAATCTGAATTATCTCCACCGCATAATTATTAAACCTTCAACAAAATATTAGGGGTGTATTGAATTAAGATTATATTAGATTTTAAAAGAATTATTGAATTTGACGGAATTAATGGATTTCTTAAGATTTTCACAGATTCTATTAGAATTTTATATAAGATTCTATTAGAATTTTATGTAAAATTCTATGGATTTTATGAGACTTTTTTTATTAATTTTTATTGACTTTGATGAAATCACAATGATTTTTATCTATTCAATCAAAACTAATTTCAAGACATAATTAAACAAATTAAATAGGTTTAGAGTCAAATGAAAAACAATGAGAGATTAAAAAGCAAAATGCATCATCTTCTCCAAAATTGTTATTTTTTTTCTTTAAAAACTTATCAACACCGACCGTGAAAGGTCTGCAATGGTCAGCGTCGTCAGTGGCCATCTCGTTTCCAGTTAACTGCAATATTGAATGAATTTGATAGTATGTATCTTCTCCATTCTTAGTAAAAAATGTATTTTAATTAAATTTAAAATTTAAATAGTTAAAAATTCATAGGTATCCTATCCATTTAAAAGGCACTTTCAATAGATTTTTGGGAGAATACAAATAATAAATATTTAATTGGGTTCGAATATAATATTTAAATAGGTATTTAAACGAGTTTAGAATATGTATGAATTGTAAAATTTTAAGCAGATACCTATACGAGTAGCTTAAAATTTGCTAATATTCACTCGGCTCTTATTCTATTAAAGGGTGTATTGGATCAAGAGTCTGTTAGACTTTAAAAGGCTTTCGAAATCTTTGAGTTGGAGAATGAATTTATAAATGACTTTTTTATTCATACATAACACTCTGAAATCTAATGAAATCAATAAATTTATAAAATCATTTCAAATCAGTAATTTTTTTAATACCATCAAATTTATATGAACTTTTAAAAAATCATAATTGAATACCGTTAGATTTATATGAATTTTATAAGAGTCTGAATTGAATACCACAAAATGTTAATAGACTCTAAAAGAATCTAAACTGAATACTATTGAAATTATAAAATATTTTAAAATCTAACAGATTCTTAATTCAATATACTCTCTTTATATTTTTATTAAATTAAAAAATAAATTTGATATGATTATAGTCGAGCGCTTAGATTAGCAAAAATAGATCATATCTCCTAAAATAAAAAAAAAATTTAGTTGCATATTGTAGTTTATTATTATTTTTTTATATAAACTACTAAATTTTTTTAATTTATTTTATTAGAACTAAATCATTATCGTATTAAATCTATTCACTGAATTTTAAAGCGTTTCGAACAATTATTTGCTTCATCAATAATCTATTTATGAGAATTCAATCATTGATCTAATTTATTTTAGTTCTCACGTGCTAAAAATATATTTTATATATTTATATTATCTAATTAAAGACGTGGTATTTTATTCAATAATTACCAAAAAGACCAAAGTAATATATCAAGGAAATTTTGTTTATTACAAATGATATGATATGATATAAGTAATGGTATCCAACAAAGCATAGTCAAATACACCAACAGAAAATCTCAAGGCACGTTTACATACACAATCCATAGTTTTTAAATGCTGAACAAGATTTCTCATTAACATGAATAGATTCAATTGATCCTAGTTAAATTATTATTAAGTCCCTGAAATTTGACTGAAATTACTACTTCACCTTTATCATTTGGATAAATTATTGTGGAATTCCTAACATTAACTATCATGTCATTCCATAACAAAATTTCTTTTTTGCCATCAGATATTTTATAATATCAGACTATTCGCAAGGATTGAATAGTCTAATGGATCTAAAAGTTAGGATAAATTTAATTATTTAGTCAAATACTCAAAGAGCAAGAATGGGCCTTTTTGTCTTTAAAATTTATAAGAATTTTCTTCTTTTTTTTCTGATATATCTGATCCGCGCTTAATATCATGAAAAATGGATAAATATTTTTTGACTGCTGCGTAGTATCGGTAATACTACGTCCGAAAAGGTATCTAAATTTGATATTTTCAGATTCCGAGACATAAAATGTTCTTGCAGCTGCTACAAGTAATTTAATACATCGATTTTGGGCAGAAAGATGAATTTCTATGTTAAAACGAAAGGGAATTCCAACTACAATGAAGCAGAAAGAGGAAACTCATAATTTAATTTCAGAAAAGTAAGTTGATGAAACAGCCAACCCTTCTACATCATAAGTTCTAACCAGTCTTTGTCTCTTGCCAGGGGATTCAAGCCAACAAAATTCTAAATGAAATGACTTGGATTCTGCAACATTCTTTGCAATGTCGGAAGGGTATCCCATGTACATCCCTCCAGGTAATAGTGTCATCTGGTATCCTCCATCGAATGTAACCAAGTCATCGGCCATGGCTCCCGTCCAATGCACATTAGTTGTAACATCATGTCTATCAGACGTCGAAGTGATATCCTGACAAGTTTGGTTCATAAAAGTTAAGATTTCATTCCAACCCCAAATGAACTAACCACTGAAAATATGAAAAGCTACACAATCAATAAGTTACATTTGAATCATATAACTTATAGTCAAGAAGAATATGTTTCGTCGCCTCAATTACAAGAGGTTGGGAAGAGTTAAAATGAATAGCATAGTGGGAAAGTATATGAATGGGAATATTTTTACAAGAAAGAAATGAGGGCAGGTATCTATCATAATAAGAAAGAAAATAACGACAGGAGGACAACACAAGAAGGTTTTCGTACCTAGATTACAATGCAACCAAAAATTCCCCTTCCTTTAATTCGCAGTGGCCTGACATATGGCAGAACCACAATATAATCTGTCCCAGATTTCAATTTCTTATGATATTTTTCATATTTGAAAAACTTGAATTTTGGTGGAAATTTAATTCACAATAGTATGTCCTTTGAGTATTACTTTTTCGGTGACTGTTAAATTTTATTTTAATAATTTTAATAATAAAACTAGACAAGGATTTTCAAGATCAAGGTATTCAGTTCCAAGATGAGCCAATTATGTTCTAAGAGTACACTTTTTGATATCTACACCAAATTGTTGCTGTGGTTTCAATGGCATTAATTGCATTAGCATTCACATATCCTCTCAAATTCTCTAGTCCAGACCCGTTCCCATCTCATTTCCCTTTTTCAAAAAGGTAATTGGAGGAACATATACCTGTATTAGCTGACACTTATCATCCATTTCAAGCAAAGCTACTGTATCAGCTTCAGCAATTGTTGATCCATAAAAACCGCTGCGTTTTGTTAGAGAATGGCCTTTCCACTGACCAAGAAATGGTAGGATCCTATTTGCACTATCCTGCAATCAATAAAAGCAATCATGTCATCATATAAACCATACAATAAAAAACTTAAAGTAATTTCAATGAAACAGTCCATTGATCAAGTTGGAAGGAAAAAAAAGAAAACCTTTTCTATCTGTTAACAAGTTACAGCTAGACTCACCATGTGACCGTTGAGTGATGGATGTGAAAGGACCACATCGCTTCTATCCTCAAGGAAGACAAGAAGCATTTCCAAAACACCTTTTGGATCCATGATATGAAAAGCTCTTGCGCGCCTATCTTTCTCTTGTGAATATAGACAATTTTCACATACAATTGAAGGCCGACGAGAAGGAAGCTTAAGATTTCTACGAGTTAAGAAATAAGCAGTAACAAGTAAGCAATCACATGGTGAAATACACCTTGTTAACTATAATCAGTAAATTCACATCAGACCAAAAAGAAGTACTAACCTGGGTGATTCTTCTCCAGTGTCATCTTCCCCTAGCACTCCTTGCCTTAACACAGTTTCTAACATGCCAGCCGTCTGGTATCTCAGAGCAAAAGCCCTCTCATTGGGGAAAAAGCCAATCTGCAGACTAATAATCATAGATATTCAATAGAAAACACGAACACAGGGGGTTGAAAGCTGTTTGTCACTCAAGAAATAGAAAATGGATAAACTATAATAGTTTGAAGAGTTAAACGAACTCACCTGTTGATATTTGTTTATAGTGAACATGTTGGTTTCCTTTATCTTGTATTCTGCCCATTCCGGCTCCTCATCGTGTCCAGAAATTGTTGGTTGTTTTATATACAGCCTTCAAAGCACAGTAGAATTAATTCCACAAAAGCAAAACAATAGAATTAATTCCACAAAAGCAAAACAATTATGACTCCAGGAAAAGGATACTAACTCTGTGTCAGTAGCAACCGTCTGTTAATAACAAGATTCGTACCTTTTTAATTGCATTTTAAAAAATATAACATTATATATAGGAAATGCAGTGGTATTAATAAAATGAAACAATGTTAAAAGAAAATTTCTTTCATGTTTCTCCGCCTGATCAAATTTTCTTTTATCAAAAGCCAGAAACTTGACAGACTGAAACAGCAATTTATTTAGTTTATAACTCAGTGTAGAATCAAATTTCATGAATCATGAATGAATTGAGAAGAAAAAAAATTATAAAGATGTGAACATTAAATTGAACTTAAATAAACCATTTACCAGCTAAATCCCAACCAATGAGTGCTTCAGATTATTCATCACAGTAATTGTAACATTATTAGACTAATTAGAAAATGAATCCATACTTACGTTTGAATAAGACTAATAAGTTCATCTTCTCCATAAGAGCTTGCAGAAAGCTTTGTACTCACTTTTTGCATCAATTTCCCATGCGAATCAAATTGCTACAAAAAAAAATGATAAAAAGAAAATCAAATTCGCGAATTTAGAAAGAAAAATTGATTAAAACAATTTAGATTAAGTGCAGAAACTGACGTGAAAAGAGCCGTGCCATTTGCCAACATTGAGGTCAATGAAGCAGTGAAGATTGTCGACGGACATGGCGTCATCTTCAACGTGTGTTGTTGACGACGGTAAGCCGGTGGATCGGGCTTTGGAGGTCCGAGGAGTACAAATGGAGTGCCGAAAGTGGAGGCGCGTCAAGAATTTGGGAGAGAGAGGTGATAGTGATTTGCACAGTGGAGGGAAGCAGAGAGAGTGGCAAATAGAAGCCATGAAAAGATTTAGTTTTGGATTGCAGAGCCAAAGCTTACAGTAGCCGCTTGTTAAGCCATCCTATCTCATCTTACTTATCAACTCCTAAGATATTGGATCATTTGATAAATTCTAAGTGTTTGATAAAAGTAATTTTATAAATTAAAAGTATTAAATGAGTGAAAATAAAATAAATATTAACAGTGCCACCAAATTCTTTGTTCAAGAATTTAGCCATGAGATATTAATAGGAATTTTAATTTTGAATAAAATATATCAAAAACTAGCAATCAGTAAATGAATAATACACTCTCTCTCTTCCATTTTGTTAAGACATAATAATTTATTAAAACATAATTTTTGAATTTTTATCAATTTTAAATAATATATTAAACCCATCTTACAGGTTAATTCTTTTATTTATCACAAGTATTGTATGGGCCACCTGTCAATTTTTATTTTCAATCCTATTGAAAATAATTCTAAACCAATCAAAAATCTAAAAGCCAAACCTTCCATTGCATGTAATATAACACATCAACCCAACACATAAGCCACAAACTGTCCATATTGCAATTTGCTAGTCAAATCCAAATCCAGCTAAAAGGGAAAAATAAAAAATATTTATTTATTTAAAGTTCTAAATATGTGAATTTATCAAATAATGGGCAATTAATTAAAAATACTATATAGCTAAAGCTAAATGAAATGCAATGGACATGATCAGAATGAAGCTTCCAGTAGTAGTTAGCAATGGAGAGCTATTTTTGGAAGGTGCAGGAGCTGGTGCTGGAAGCTGTTGGACGATAATGGCTACTTTCATCCCGTTCCAGCAATAGCCACCGCCGCTAAGGAAGTAATAATGCCTTGCCTCTTTGAGCTCAACCACATCCCGGCCACCGCGGGTGTAGTTCCTTAGGAAGCCTTGCTCATTGCAGCTTTTATAGCTTGTCTCATTCACTTCCAGGACATTGAAGGAGTTTATATCATACACAAAATCTGAAAACAGGAGGGAAACATTTTTAAAATTATTAATAATAATAAAACGAAATGGTTTTTTTTATTAAGAATTAATAAAATCCAAATATAGAAATCGGCTATATGAATTATTTATTTCAAAGGCACAAATTTCAAATTAAATTTGGATCAAATACATGGTCGAAAAATTCAAATTTTATGAACATACAAATTCGCATTTCAAAATCAGTTAAAATAAAGAAAAATAAATTTCAAAACCAGAAGAACAAAAAAAACCAAATGTGCAGATAAAAGAGAGAGTGGATCAAAATAAACTTACAAAGCCAATCACCCACATAGAATTGCTCAGGATTTTGAGTCAACCACTCAGTGTAATTATAATTTGGGATCCATCCACTTTTCCCTATCTTGATTAGCTCACAATCTGCACCCTTCATTATCATCATCACTGCCACCACAATCACCAATCTTTCAATTCTCTTTTTCACTAAACTCTGCATTTCACTCTCTCTCTCTCTCTCTCTCTCTCACAATCTCAACAAGATGAAATTTATGGTTTTGTATCTTATATATGTATAGAAGCCATTTACCAACAAATAAGGCGATATAGTACAACTTGAATAGTCATATTTGCTTTAAGAGTCAAAATTATGAATACCATTTTTGGTAACCTGAGCTGGCATTTCCATTACCGTATTTCCAAGCAAACTTTACCTGAAAATTAATCAAATACTTATAATTTTAATTTTAAAATAAGTACAACAAATATGTTTTAAACCTTTTTTTTTTTTTAAAAATTCAAACTCCTTATATATTACTGAATATCAAAATGAAGTACCTCTAAAATAAAAGCTGGAGGAATATTCCCCTATGATAACGAACCAGACATAGAAACAATAGCTCTAGCTAATTTATGAGCACATTGATTCGCTGACCGTTTTGCGAATCTAAAAGAAAACAATATATGTTCCTTCAAAAGAGCCTTACAATTTGCAATAATTAAACCGATATAAGAAAAATCTTCCTTCGTGGATTCCAATGCTTGAATCCCAACTCACTAATTTTAAAATAAGTACAATAAATATGTTTTAAACCTAATTTAAATTCAATTTCACTAAAAAAATTTTCACGAGTAATAGATTTAAATTCAATTTCAGAGTAAGTATTGCAATGAAAATCCCAACTCATACGTTTGTATAAGAGTGGTGAACTATTTGTATTAGATGTTATTGTTGTTTGTAATGTAGAATGTGGCAGAATCCCATTGGCCATTGCGATTTCCGTTCTTTAATTGAACACTCATTCTGTTTGGCTTCTCAGAAAATGAAAGGAAAGTGGATTCTGGGTGATCTTGTTATGCCTGAAGGGCCTAAAGGTCCAATCCGATGTTTAATAGTTCAATCTTTTAGAAATTTTAATTAATAATATATTTAAACACAAAAGCTTGATTATGTAATCTCTAATTCTATGGCAATGTTTGATCGGAAAAAGTGGGATTATAGTTGTCTGTACAAAGATATCCTCAATGGATCAACTCATTGGTGCTAAAACGACAGCTCGTTTTACAATCAGTTTAAAGATTGGACCACTTGTAAAGAAAAGCTTGTTTACTTCTTTGCTTTGTTATTCCTGAATTGTCCTTTTAATGCTTTTCTTTCCTTTTATTAATTTATTTTTTCAATTTAAGCATTTGAAGGTTGTGGGTCCTGAAAAAGACATTTTTTTTACTGTTCTTTTAAACATACAACCTTTTTAACTATCGAAAGAAAAATAGCAAAGAACAGTTATTTATGTACAAATTGATGACTAAATTAGCGAAGCATAGTTAATATTATTTTTGTCAAAGGTATGAAATAACGTTAAAATGGTAATTAATAATTTTTTTCTTAAGGTATTATTTGGATCAAAAATCCAATATTACACTTATTTCAATTTCTTTAAATGGTTTAAATACGTTTGACTAACGGAATCATCGAAACGATTGATATCCGGACAATATCCTATTATTATATCAATTTCATTAAGCTATTTAGTCCTGTTCTAATTGGGATTTAAAAAAAGAAAAGAAAAGTGAGAATTTGGCAATTCTAATAGATCCAATGATCATTGTCCTAAACTTGGCAAAGGGATTCTCAGTCTAAAATTAGAAGAAATGAGGAATATTGAAAAATAGCATTGGGTATCAACTTTTGCACCAGAAGCTGCACATGTGCAAGTGTGGTTAAAGTAATGTTTCTTTAAACAGTTCTCATAGTGGGGAAAATAATAATAAATTAACAAATACAGCAAATCCTTTTGAATTCCGGAATCAGTGGCCAGCCTAACATAAAATCTGGTGACCTACCACATGAAACACAGGTAGAAGACCCCACAAATCCATGCATTACACAAGAAACTCAAAAGCATTGACACAAATTGGCTTTGATTTCTCTAATAAACAAATGAAAGCAATCAATTCTAACAGTTTTTAATTTAGTGAAAATGCACGACACTTTCTCGAGATACCATCCACTTTCAGGTCAACTATCTTAAAGAAAACAACACCCCAACAAGAAAATTGTGAAAGACAACTCAGATTTTTTTTTCCTTGACAAATTGGTTAAGGAAGTGTGAATTGGATCCTCATAATGATGAATCAATACAGCTACCAGAACTGAACAAATGCATCCCACAAAGCACCAATGGCGAGAACAGCTGGAAGAACATATTGGCCTCTGAGAATGACATATGCAGCGGCGCTCTTCTCATTTATGGGAGCAGCTTTGGGAGGTGGTGGTGGGTTTTCAACATGAACAGCTAACTTCATTCCACCAAAACAAAACCCTTTACCACTAATGAAGTAATAGTTGCGAGTCACGTTTAGCGGAACCACATCCCTTCCAGCTCCTGTAGTCCAGTTGTGAAGAGGATGATCAGAGTTGCATGACTCGTAATCTGTCTTGTTCACCTCTAGCACATTCATCTGGTTCCTGTCGTACACGAAAACTGGGGAAAAAATGAAATGAGCTTAAAATTTCAAAAAATTAAAGCCTAAATTTCACAGTGTTTTGTGATGCTACAATTTATTGATAAAAATTTTAAGCATTTTCAACGAACGTTGCATTTCAATGCCGTATGTGATGATGTTCATTTGCTAAACTGCATAACTGGAAAATGAAAATGAGGGTGTAAACATATATTTGAAAAGAAGATTATTATGTCTCTTTAATCACGACAGTTTATTAATACTTAGCAGCCTTTTACAAGTTATTCAAATCGGCTTGTGGTATCATTTGAAGATAGATCTAATACATGTTTCATGTCAATGCAGCTAAAAGAATCGACATCACCATATTCACTGCATGGTTAGCAATTCAAGACTTATTTACAACTTGTATAATGTTTAAACTAAATAAATTCCCATACGGATCCCATCTAGCAAAAATAGTACACTTGTTGGGGAAATATTTTCAATCCTCTGCCCATGCGCAAAGAATGCATGAGCAAAAGTTGCGCCCCAAATCAAGATTGTTGACCACAGTGTCTTGACAATTCCATTGTTTGACCATGAAATCCGAGCCACGTTTAATGGAGTATTGTAAGGTCATAAATTTGGACAAGCCTAAACTACATTCCTGTTGGTCAGCTGAGTTTAGATTGATGCCTCAAGGTCTGAAAAAGGGGTTTATATTAAAGCTAGAGTAGCACAAAATTTGTTCCCAAAATTTTTATCTACACCTCTTGTGTACCTAAAACTTACATCTATTTGGAATCCACCAACGAAAATGGTTTGTGAGTCAGACATATAAGTAAGAGATTGGCACAGTTCATAAAATTGTGTAATTGACAACTCATTTGGTGGAACCACCAAAAAGTAACTAATAGACAGCTAAAATAGTAAAAATAAGAACTTTTGGCAAACACACAAGAAGTCTAAGCTAGTTCAAGAAACAACACAAAGTGGTTCTTCACCATAGAAGCAAAAGGCAAAATTACAGATCTGAATTTACTACATAATTAGCCAGCAAAGGAATTGAATAAAACTAAGTTAATCCAAAAGGTTATCTTGATCCAGCTACTAATCTTGTCCACTAATTTCTGCAGTTCTAATTTAACAACCATAAATTTCTCCTCCACTAACTGCTATTGTTACTATTAGTAATTGGTCTTTTCAGTTTCTCTATTTTAGCTTCAATGTCTTCCCTGCATTTCCTCGCAGGCAAACAATAATCTATTTTAAACTAGCAAAACGCGAAATTTAAACTAACTTCTCAAAGTAGAACTTGTTAAGGCAATTCAAACTAGCAGCTTAAACATACAACAGGAAAAGACTCAGGGAAAGCTCACAACTTTCTAATTATAAGCAAAATCCAGACAAGACCAAGGTGCAGATCTAATCCATTTATCTTCAAGACTGAAAAAAAGGGGCTAAAATCAAATAGCAAATCTTACTCTTTAACTACAAACATAGTGGACAAAAGCAAAAACTAGGCACGTACAGATCTGAACCTTTAAGCACATTATGCAAGAGAAAAATAATTAGAAAAGAGAACTTACAGAGCCAGTCACCATTGTAAAAATGCTTGTCTTGAGCCCAAATAGTGTAGTTTACATTAGTAGTCCAACCCATGTTGGATCCTACAGTCCATCTAGTTGCAGACACTTCTGGTACCATAACCACCATTAGAACCACCACAGCGACCGGCACCATCATAGATGAGCCAAACCCACATCGTCTCCTCACTCCATCCATTGCTCTTCCCTGTCGCTCTCCCTTTTTCTTTCTCTTGCACGCTCTAGTAATAAGAAGACGTTATGCTTTGCTTTAGGCCTTAATTGGGTTGGTTTATTTATTATATCTTATAGAGCTGCTTCTTATCAAGAAAGTGACAAGGTTACTTGTATTATTTAGCTTCTAGCTAGATCTACTAAACTACTTGTATTGTTTATTTTTTATAATTTCTTGGATTAAATAAAAAGAAATTTTTATTGGAAATGACTTCCACCAAATTATGCAAACAGCAATTTATTTTTTCTAGGGGAGCAAACAATAATTTTCTTTTAGCCTAAATGTGTATAGGTCAGAATTTTTTTTATCTGTCCTCTTAATGGATGGCAATTTAACCTGAACCGACAGGTATCCGGTCTAATCCGATCCAATTTTAATAGATTTGGATGATGTATAAACGGGTTTAAGACGGATTCGAGTAGTGAATTCAATACTCTTTGCTTACTGTAATACCCCGAAATTTTTATTTTGAAACATTTTCATTTAAATTTAAATTGTAAATTATTAGCCAATAATATTACGCCATGTAATATAATGGGGATCGAAAATCATTTTGGTTTACCCGAAAATTTATTGAATAACCATTAATCGAATAAAATCGGACCAATATTTTTTAATTGGACCGAATTAATTTAAATTAGACCCGAATCGGATATTTTTGAAAAACACTGTGCGTCACTATTTTTTTCTTCCCGGCAACTTACCTTGGACGATTTGTTTTTATTTAATAATTTTAAAATTTTGTTTTTTTGTTTTTTTTCTCCTCTTCTTCTTTTTATTCTTCTCCTGCTCCTCCTCTCTCTTCATTGCAACCACAGACCAGCCTCCTCCTATCACTGCGCCTCCACCTCCATCACAGCCACTGCCTTCTTTTTCTTCTTCTTCTTCTTCTTCTTCATCTCCTCCTTCAACCTTCGATTCAAGGATTTTTGGGAATTTGACGAATATTAGGTATAAATTTACTATTTTAGAATTTATTTAATTAAATTTGTGATTAATTAGTTGGTTAATTTTTGAATAATTGGTTGAATGATTTTATTATTTGAGTAGTTAATTATGTTAATTAGTTGATTAATTTGTGAATTATATGGTTGAATGAGATTTTAATATTTGTGGTTAGTTGTTACTAATTTTTAGTATTTTAGGTTGAATTTTTAATATTGAGGAATTATTATAGTTGATTAGTTGAATTTTGATTATTTGATGTTATTAGGTAATTAATTAGTAATTTTAGTATTTTGAATGGGTAATTAAGTTTAATAGAGTATTTGTGAAAATTAGTTAATTAGTTGATTATATGGTAT